>CAUDNR010002669.1:17114-77666 GCA_958430865.1 Entrophospora sp. SA101 | reverse complement strand
GACAATCAATCAAAATCTTACATTGCTTTTTGCAAGTTGGATTGATAGAAAAAGTCCACCATACACTTCATTCAGGGAAATCAAATATGAATTCATACTCCTATATCGAAGCAGTAGAGATGGTTTAGATGCAGATACATTTCATAAAAAATGTGATAATATCAAAAAAACTCTTTCAGTTGGTAAAATACAGAACTCGGAGCAAATAGTTGGTGGTTATAATCCACTTAATTGGAATGGAAACATAGGATATAAAAATACAACAGAAAGTTTTATTTTTAATATTAGTAATAGAAATTATATCAATACTGCACAATTCAGTTATGTTATTAAAAATGATTATGAGCACGCAATTTGGTGTCATTCTTCTTGGTTACCTGGTTTTGGGCGTGGTTGTGATGTTTGGTTTAAAACAGATGGTTATGTTTGTCTTGTACAAGGGAGTTACAATAACATAGTCAATATAGTAAATGATGATAGATTTGATGAATTAGAAGTTTTTCAAGTAATTGATAAAAAATAAATAAAAATAATAAATACCATATTAGATTATTATTTTATTTTATATTTTATTTGTATTTTTCATTATTATGATCGAACTACCATACTTTCATACGCGAAGCTTGATATTATATATCTTTAGACCAACCCATTACTATTTTGGGCTAGATATCAAAAATGGATTCCGAGTTTTGACAACAATATCAAAATCTGTCCACCACGTTCTTTATCTTATTATTTGACCGCATTTTCCAAATGCAACGTGAATGAATATAGATTGGTAGGGCGTTAGTTTTTCTATACAGCAGCCTAATTAACAGTTTTCTTCAATAGGGCGAATACTATGTCATCTGAAAATACTTTAGGGAAAAACAGCATAGGCCACAAACTAGATTTCAAAACTATCATCAAGATTAATACAATAATGCATCGATTTTGAGTTTCCCTTTGGACATTCAAATCAATGTTGATCTGGTAGACCTTGTAGATAGTTATGATAAAATATCCATCATTATGTAATTATTTCAAGTCAAAATATTCCAACTTTGGGATTTAATTTTGGTTTAATGTAATCTCAGTTGTTCGATTTGTTTCTTTTCTTGGTTTAATCTGATGGCAGTCTTGTATAATATTAAGCAAATAACTTTTAGGTTGACTATAAGTTTTATTATTAGTTTATTTTCTATGATAATATATGAATTTTTTTTGTGGTTCTTTCAAAATAAATATTTTTAGTATTGCTTTGCAATAACACTGAACTTTACGAAAGAAATGACCATGTTATTTATTACTATTTATAAACGAGTTATGAACGAACTTGTCGAGTCAATTTAATTTAAATAAAAAAATTGATGCTTGATTATAGCACTTGAACAAATAGTAAATAGTAAATATTTTTTTAATTGATATTCAATTTTATGATTATTCGTTCCTTCTCACAAAATACTGTATCAGCTTTATCACAAACAGCCAAAAATTCCTCTTACAAAGTTCCATCACTTCAAATTGGTACATCATTATTCCTCAGGCATTCAATTTGATATTTTTAAGATGCAGGATTGTAATTAATTGATGTGACATCTCTCTGTCCGTATGTTAGAGCATATTCTAATTCGATATCATTAAATGAGAAGGTGATTGGGATAATTTATAATTATGCATCTTATTTAAAAATGTGATAACTCTTTATTAGCTGCTGCATGAATAACACCGTGCGAACCAAAATGTTGCTTTAAACCCATTGAGAGGACGAGTAAAGTATCCAAGTCCAAACCCACAATAATAATAACAATGGCATTAATATTAAACAAATAATTGATAGATTATTGATAATAAAAACCCGTTTCTAACAATAATTATAATGCTTACTGCCTCTTCGGAGGTTTCGGCGAATCTGTAAGGAGTCCTATTTTAATTACTTTAATTTTTGCTTTTCGTGCGTTTACAACGATCATTTTAACACAATACAATATGTGATAACGATAACTGTTAGCTCTTTGTATAGATGGCCGATCAGTAATAACTGTTAACTTTTGCTAATCAGTTCAGTTTTAACACCTTATGTTTACGTTTAACGAAAATGTTTACGCGTAACAAAAACCAAAAATATAACCTTTTCTTTATACCAAAGCAAATAACCAAAACAAATACGTGGATTCTATACCACTCTGATAACCAACTGGAGAGTTAAACCCACTGTTTAACTTCTGAACACAAAGTATTTTATTAAACAAAAAGAATTAATTATATATTGTATGTATAATTATCTTTCCTAAATTGATAAATGGATGGATGAATGGATGATGGATGAAGAATTCAATAAAAAACTGTAGTTGACAATTTTATAAGTTTTATTTATTATCTGTTACACGAGGACCGAGCATGGGTTAACTGTTAGGGTCGCTGCTTGAATCAATCCAATCTCATCATTAGGAATACAATTAACATCTATCATCTAGCAAGATATCAATATGAATTTACAAGAAAACTATAATATTTTTTTCTCTCGTTAATCCGATCACCAACTTTCCATTATTTAACATCATCACTTCAAAATACTCTCATTCCCTGCTATTGCAAATTCCTTTTTATTTTGTTAATTTTCTGAATGTGGATGGATTCCTGATAGATTTATAGGAATCCTGCAATAAATTTACATATTTTTTTTGTTGAAACGCGAATATCTTACCTGTATCACAAAATATCAGAAGATAGCAGAATTTTAAAAATTATAAAAAAGATTTTTTTGTGTTATATATATTTTATTTATCAATTTTAGACTTGGTAAATTAGAGCTTAGCTTTTTTCCATGCATAAATTTGATGTATATATTGACTGAACACATCTTCATTAATTCACAACTTCAATTGATAACAATAATAAATGAAAAATAATGACAAGACAATGGTAACGATGATATTTTCAGTCAATTTATAATGAAAAAATGGCAAATTTGTATAATGATATTGATTCTGATTCCAGTGCTAGTAGAAAACATTTTACAAGCGCTACCACAACCCAAATATGAATAGATATGTGTAACTGTTGCTTCCCTTTTTATATTTTTTTTAAAGTCTGATATTATAGTGACAACAGAATAAATTCAAGAAATTCCAAAAAACTATGATGGGATCAAGGAAACCTCCATCCAAAGGTAGACTAAGATAATGTGAAGTAAGTGATGCACATCAGTCTACAGGAGATATACAAGCTAATTTCGCTAATTGTCTATATCATGATTCCTCAAAATCTATTACATCAGTTTTTTTTTTATGCAAAGCGTGATCGTAGAAATGTTTGATATTTAACAAAGGTGAGACACAATAAAAGAATATTACAGATAGTCTTTAAATAGAATGCAAATTTGGTCCAACGTTTCACATATTTGATATATTGCTTTAAAAGTTTTATTCTTTGCTATGCATAGCATATTAACTATCATGAAAAGCATGTGGCATATGAATCTATGTTGCTGAATTTAAAAAAATAATACCACATACAGCCTCCATTTAAAAAAATGTGACGATCAAAATTTTAACAGTTCGAAACAAACACAATAACAAAACTTCCATGTAACTCTTTATTCAACGATGAAAAGCATAACAACATAAACAAATGATTCAGGAATATACTGTAAAAATTTCACATGTAGTTAATAAATTGATAAAATTTTAATGACTTTTGGGAGGTGAGTGTATGTAAAATGTATATCAATAGTAGGGAACAGAAAACAAATCGTAAACACACTAAGATATAATCAATGCATATCATATCAGACTAAAATGTTGAATTGTTATTGAAAGATGGATGTGAATGTGATGACTGACCTTATTTTGACTTTCATACTGCAATTGATCTTATATTCTTGAATCAGTCAAATAATCAAACTTCGCTTTGTTTTTTGTTTGTTTGATTGCTCAAAAAGTATGAAAAAATTCTACATTAACGGTTCTTTAAATTTGTTTGATTAAACAAAATATCATTCCATCTACCAATCTGCACGATAAGTAAATCACGTAAAGTTTTTTGGGGGGTTCTTGTTTCTTTTTTGCATTGTCTACAGCTATTAGAGCAAATTTTGCTGAGTTATTCTTGAAATAAGGAATGAATGAATGAATCATAATCAATTATAGCCTTATTTTTTACTCTGATTGAAGAAATTTATTTGTTAAGAGTTCTTATTCTTGACATTTTTTGACGAACCATTTTTTTTTTATTGTAATCATGTTCAAATATGCATATATTTCTATTGATTCATAATGCATGAGGGCATTTAATATTCATAACACTTGGGATATTTGTAATCCTTTCAAATATTCATAACTTGAAATATTGTTTTTGGAAAACCTTTTTTTAAATGCCTTTAGATAATAGATAGAAATAATAATAATAATAACATATCGGGGCCAGTGTTGTGACAACACTGATCGGGGCAGTCTCCAGCAAAACCAACCTTTGGAAAGTTTCAACAGAGCTTTTTGAGCTTGATTTTCCTAAGGAATATTATGAATTATTTTCAAATATTGATGTATTACAATGCACTGAACTTTTTTTATTAATGCGCAGCAAGCTATTGATTGTATCGTCCCAGCAAAAATAAGTTCCAGGATCATCTCTGGATTTCTTCCGGAGACTTCCTCAAATCTTTCAATAGGATCACATACACATTGTAAAAAGCCTAAAATGCGTGGAAGGCCTAAAGATGGTTTTACCTGGAATTACTTTGACGATGACGAAAATGGCACAGATTGGGTTTGTCAAGTAAAGACACCAATTTCTCTAGACCATCCAGAGGGTACATGTAATAAAAATATGCAAACATAGCAAATAACTACTATCAATCCAACTAATCATTTAATAAATAGTTCTATTAATATTCGAATATGTCCAAAAACCTTCGAATATGGAGCATAATTAAGAATCTCCGACGATCATAACCTATTTAGGACCTCGGATAATTATGGGTTTTTAATTTGGAAAATCGTTACTATTCCCAAAATGGATATATATAATAACTTTTTTAAATAAGATTTTCTTCGGACAGATGTCATTTTTTATATTTAAATTTAATTAATTTAATTAATTTAATTAATATATTTATTTGTCTAATACATTTGTTTGTTTACTAGTCAGGGAATACACCAAACTTGGAATTCCTTTCATTGAAAATAATAATAAATGTAATGTTTTATGAAACTTGGAGAGAGCTTTAAATGGTCATACAACTTCCAAAATCATGTATTATTGAATGCTTTACAAGCTTGCCGAAAAAAATCAATACCAATTATAATGATTGTTATTGTATATTACATATATTGATATTCGTGTTTCGATTTAATCTAAAAAAAATTAATAATTTAATATCTAATTCGTAAATTTTCCATTTTAATATATATATACATAAGGTTGTGTAATAACATTAATATGCAGTAAAGAAAATAGCGGGTTCTGATATTATTAAAACTATAGCAGTAATAAAGAAATCAATATAAATGAATGAATGAATTAATATAATAATTGTCGATATATTTAAGTAATAGCATACTTTATATACAATTAAAATAAAACATTGTTATTAGTGATGCCTTATATAAATGGAAATAATTGTAAAGTTTCGATAATCTTCAACTGGCTCTTTAAATATTTCGAATATTTCACTCACTGTGAATGAAGCAAATAAGTACTAGAAAATAGGTTTGGTGTTTTATCAACTATAGGTCAACGAATCCGAACTCCTGGTGCATAAATTTCCTTAAATTTAAGTAAAAACAAATAAACAGATTTTCGCAGATTTTCTGAGAAAGTTCAATAGTATTTTATTTTATTTTTTTGATTATTATAATGAAATCATATATGAATTGGTCAACAAGGGAATTCTGTATTTAGTATATTCCTTGGCTGTACTGAATGTGGTTAACAGGCAATCCCATTATCAATCAGACCAAACAGCAAACAACGATGTATTGTACTGGGTGCCCTTAATGGTAGCACAAGCGATAGGAAATATCAACCATAATACATAATATGTTAATATTAATATACAGTACAGTAGAATTTCCTTTTAATATAGGTCAATAAATAAATAAATAAATCTTTGATGCTTTATCCCTTACCTAAATTGAACCGCATGTACAAGTCTCTGGACAATCATATTAGATGCCACTTTTTAAATGGAAAATGAAAATTTTCTTATAAGCTCTGTATATAAAAATCGAAAGGTTTTACCATTTAATATTAAGATTTAAACCTTTGATATGGTTGTTCAAAGTCCTGCGACTATAATAACAGTAGATCGATTCCGCGTCCTTGCCATGCGATAAAAATTAAATATAAAATTTACACTTTTAATGAAAACAGTTCCGGAGTTTCAAAAGGCAATGTAATATAATAAATTTATTAGTCATATACAGTGCCTGGAAAAAATTATCGGACACTCAAATCAATCAGTGTTTGAAACAGTCCAGTCCGATAGTTGATGTGAATTTTTGAATAACTAATCAAATTCAGAATCCGGTGGTCCTGTTCACTATTAATTACATAATAATAATAAATGCAGCAAAAAAATTATATCAGTTTATATCTTAGGTTCTCGAGATTACGTGAATAAGAAATTTTATAGTTTTATATTTTATAAAACTCTGACAATTAAAAATAAAGAAATTCGATTCGATTATTTTTGAAAAAAAAAATTTCAAGTGAAATTTTTTGCGTAATAATGTGTCAAAACGTGATTTTGGTTACATTTGAAAAATATTGATGACATAATAATGTGTCTAAGATCCGTCAAACGTAATTTGATAACTTTTCAAAAGATATTGATGACATAATAATGCGTCCAATATCGATGGAGCTTTTTCTAATATTGAGAGAGATGGCGTGATTTTGGTTGCTTTTCCGATTGTTAATAATGAATGATCAACAAATGTTGAAACATGGCAATTAGTTATATAATCTATCATTTATTATTACATAATGAACGCTTTTTTATTAATCATTGTCTATTTTGGGAATGATATTTAGTGGTATGAAAATCTGGATTGAAAAACAAACAATGATTTCGCGGGAAAAGGATTGATTAATTTAGAGATGGTTGAAAAGTCAAAGAAATATTTATAGATGTAAAAAAAGTTTTTTATTGTGCTGTTTAGCAATAAAAATATAATATTTGTATTTCTCAAAGCCCAAGAAATAATAATCTCTGACTATGCTTGTAATGAAAGGCTCACTAAATAAAAATTAATTTTATTTATATTGTGTAAAAGATAAAATAATGATGACTAAAAACCAATTTCCCAATTAATATTAAAATGAACAAGAGAAATCATGGGACATTTAATGAAATAAAGTTCATTCATTCATTCATTCAATATTTTTTAGAAAAAAAGGAAATTTTATTGAAAATTGATTAGTATTAGAATTGTGGCTAATTGAATTTCCAACAACTACAAAAACTCTATATCATTCATAATTGGCATTTGGCAGCCGAACAGCCGATAGGTAAACGCCTAAATTCCAACCACACATTATTATGTAAATCGCTAATACACGTATGTCAAATAGTGTTAGTCATCAAAACTATTTTTGAAGATGCGAAAATCAAAACTAAAAGTCAAAAGTCGAACTAGCTTTGAAACATTAATATTGAACTTAATTCTGACAACCCGGCAATTAATTAATTGGCCCTCCAAGATGGGTTTTTCATTGATGGAAGGTTCTTTTATAGCGAAAATAGCGATCTTTTTTTATTATTATTTTATTAAACAAAAATCCGAACCATGCGTAGCCTTTTCCTGATAAACAAAGTGTCTAGAACCCCCTCCCACCGTAAATTTTTCAAGTACTAATTCATTCAAACATTTTTCTTTATGGGCGATCATGATGTATATAACGCGAATCCATTAATTTGGAATGGCCAATTGATATACTGTATGGAGGATGAACAATTATTTGGGATTTGTTACAGCTCATATACATACAAACATGGTAAAATTCAAATAAATAAAACCATTAAAAAATAAATTTATTTGTCATTAAATTACCCCAATGTCCTATTCTATAGTAGTTTGATTTAATAAATAAATCTTATTAATTATTTTACATAAATACATATATTAATTATTATTAAAATTATCATCGATCGATCCATACATGTAATTCATATATATATTATTAGGATTGACAAGTATGTGATGACCATGTCTCATTAATTTCAATACGATCATCATTAAAATAATTAAAATGATCATAATCACTACAAGTACTAGTATTAATATTATTATCGGAACCGACATCATTATCGTTCATATTATTAGTGTTCAAAACTTTTGTGCTTTTAAATAATGATAATATGTTAGATATTATTGATCGACTGTTGTTGTTGTTGTTGTTGTTGTTGTTGTTGTTGTTGTTGTTGTTGTTGTTGTTGTTGTTGTTGTTGTTGTTGTTGTTTATCATGTTGTTTTGATTGTTGTTTGTTTGTTCAGGACCGAGTTTGATCACAAAAGAAGGTTTTTTTGATCCTAATATTTCATCCGGTGGTGAATAATAACAACACGGTAAAAAGAACACTGCGGATTTCGTTGTACCGAATATTAAGAATAATACCACTCCACTAAAAATAATGATATAAAAAATTCTTTTTACAATTAATTGTTATTATTATTTTTTTTTTTTTTTGTAAATTTAACTCAATATTTACCTTGAAGAACAAATAAAATCGGAAACGTAATATGATTCATCACGATCCCCATCCGTTGAAAATTGTGGTTTTGTTAATATGACCGAGATAATATAAGTAGTTGTTAAACAGATATAAGATATTATATAGATGCTAGATCTAATCGCATACCCCAATCTAATTGCTGTTAAACGATTATGACATTTTTCAAAATTTTTCCAACGAAAAAATAAAACGTATAACGAATGACCTAAAAATAGACAAACAAACAAACAAACAAACAAACAAACAAAATTGAAGAATCAGTTAAAATGATGATGATTAAAGATGCTTTGGACAATTTTATATATATATATATATATGCACACACATATACTTACACACGAGAACTAATGACGCCGCCAACGATATACTAACCGCAATAAAACCCGCAATAAAAAGATCCAGCCCATCATCCAAACGAGGCTTACAATAATACCGGGTAACCATAGTACCCCGAAATCTTTTATTTCTATCCATAAAAACAATTATCAATGCGTAGGCTAACGCACCACCCCAAATAGAAATGGTGAAATACCAAAAACATGTTTTCTCGATACTCAAATCATTTTTTGATATTGCGTACCATTGATAAATTGCTAAAACTAAAGGAATTAAACATGCGGGGTATATAACGAATTGTGTCATACTCTTTTGTAGTATACAAATTAATGTTTTTGTGCTGCCGTCAAATGTTTGATCCATTAAACCATCACCATAAATTGTTATTGGAGTAATGGTAAAAATTTGAAGTAATAAGAGTACAACGCCTATTTGAAAAATTGTCCATTTCGTAAAGTAATATGGTGATTTGATTAATGAATATAATTGAAGTATTGTTGAAATCATACTTGCAACTGTTATGCTAATGAAAAGCGACGTTAAAAGTGAATATGTTGGCATTGTTGACGTGTAATTTTTATTTTAATATTTAAAAAAATTTTTTTTTTCAAAACACAAAAACTCTCCTTTTAACACAATTTATAGATAGACATTTTATTGTTCTAATGGTTTTAACGGTAATGCACCAATTAATAAAAATCTTCATTCATTAACAATTCGAACTTTTCCAATTAGGGAAAAAACCGTAAATATTATCCGAATAAAGGGTATCATCAAAAATTCAATGCATAATAATAAAAAATACAATTCAGTGCATGCATGCTATCGAAAATAAGCACGAGACAACGTATGATCTCTGTTTTCTAAACAAAATGAAAATAATTATAAAAACGACGTGCATGTATAAGTCCTTTCTTTATTTATTTTACTCTGGACAAAATTCTAGTGGTCTTAAAAGCTTTGCTACACGAGGTACAATACTTTCTATCCTATTTCTTAATATTTCATCATCGGTTGTAATCTCCTATTATTGATTGTTGTACTTTGTTGTTAATGATGATGGAAAAGGAAAATCACGCAACTAACAAAAAACAAACAAAAAAAAAGTAAACGTACCAATGTTCTAATATTAACTTCGGCGATCATATTGTCCACTTTAATAATAATCTCTTCATTTGAATCCGTTTTACTTATTGCATCACCGAATTGCTTTTTAAAATAATTTTCTGCTATTTGCAATGCTGAAATCTTTGTTGTCGTCATTTTCTCTGTTTTATCACCGTCACCTTCCGATTTGTCGGTATCCATTGCGTCGTGTTCATGATCTTCCAGTATATGAGTGTGATGCGGAGGACTTGTAACTAAAAAATTAAATTAAATATATTGTGAAACATTATTATGCCATTAAGATATATATATGTGTGTGTGTGCGTGCATATATATACCTTTTACAGAAGCAGGACTGCTCTCAATATTTAGAATAACTGCGGATACAGAGTCAGCAATTTTGTCGTTCATGGATGTTCCCAACCATTCAAGCTGCACCTGATTTTTACCAATGTGTCTAACTTTTACCGAGTCTAAGATCTTGAAAATATAAATATATATAATTATCAATTAATTAATTAATAATAAATTACAATTTATTTACGCAAAAATGTTAATAAACATACTGTTATAGTGGGCACATCCTCACTATCTATAATTTCTTCAAGCACGCCATACATTTGTTCCAGATGATACTTTAATAAAGAAAATGATGAACTGTATGAAATCGATTGTTTTTGAAGGATGGATGATGTAGTTATTCCACTAAATTCTTTAAGATCATTTTCATCCATGATATTGAATTGGAAATCTTTTGATACAATTATTCCAGAAACAATTTGATTTTCCACAGGATACTTTGCTGCTAATTGACCTATAGTCTACAAATAAATAAATATTTTACAATTAGTATTGGAACTGGAGTTAGAATAAAAAATATAATGATTATTAGATTATAATTTATTTTTTTACCTTTGCTAACTTTTCACCTTGGAAAAATAATCTTATTGTTTCACAATTTTTTGGTGAAAAAATCCTAATATTTTCTTGGCGTTCATTAAATTTACTTTGTAACGCTGTTTTCAACCTTGCCATTGAATTAGATTCTCCATGTACAAGTACCTACATCACATCATTATAATTATAATTATCATTATCATCATCATCATCATCAAATAACTTTTGTATTTAAATACTAAACTTAAAAAAACTAAAATGAGATGTAATACCAAATATGGTGCCTTAATTTCATCTATGAATTTACTGTTTTGAGTGTAATCTACATGCGCTGAAAAAGAAATATAATCAACTGACATTCGTAATGGGATTTTGGTTCCAGACATCGCTTGTATTTCCGGTGGCTCCGTCATAACATCCTAAACAAAATTAAAAATAATAGATATTTTGAATTTAACCTTAATATTATAACCCCCCAAAAAAAGAAAACCTACTCGAGCTAAAGTTCCATCTACACAATATCCAGTTATTACAAGTCCGTTTCTTTTGTCTGGGCACCATCTTTCAAATAATTCTCTTGATAAACCACTCTATTCAATACAATGAACAATGATAATATGTTAGATTTTATATATATACCATATTCAAATATACTTGCATATACTTGTATACAAATACACACATATATAATTCACTTTCTCAAGGTATCCTCTCTAGGTGTAATAAATAATTGTACCTGCAACATACCCGGACTTGCCATCATAACACACGGACCAACATCATCAAAATTATCCAAATTCTTAAGATTTGAAATATGTTTGAAAACAAAAGGATTTGAAATGGCAAATTGTTTGCGTATTCTGGAATTCATCATATTGATATAGGTTTGATAAACAGCCATACATTTTTTTGCCAAAGATGATGCATAATAAATTGGCACCGATTCCAATTCAGGATGAGCTTCCCAATACTCATCAAGAATCAATAATAATTCTTGTGCACGACCCAATGCATAAACTGGCATTAGACATCTTCCACCACGTTGTACGATATCATGAACAAGACCTATATTTAAAAAAGTATATGTAAATAGTTGAATAATTATAATTTATTATCATAATAGTTGGATGTTTATCTACCAGTAAATCTTGCTTCTTTTTCTAATCTTGGTTCATGACTCTGTACACCATAAGTGGATTCAGTAATCAATACATCAGATTGAGTATGAGGAAGTTCAGCTGCCATTAAATGTCTATCTTCTTCTCTTGAATAATCACCCGTGTATAATATCTAATAATATAATGTATATTTTAAAATATAGGAATGTCATTTTATTTCACGAGAAAAAATAATAAACTATTTTTTTCATCACTTTTCACTCTACTCTATAAAACAACATTGTTACATTTACTACTATTACTCTTACTAACTTTAACACCAGCTATTTCAATTAAAAACATAGCAGCACCTAAAACGTGTCCAGCATTATAGCTCGTAAATTTTATTCCTTCAACCTCAACTTCTTGATGGTAATCTACTGCTTCAATCTTATCATAGCTACGTTGTAGATCTTTTTCATCATAAAGCATATCATCTAGAGCAACATTACTAATGATGATGATCATGGTTATGATGATAATGTTAATATTTTTTCTGCAAAAAAAAATTTCCCGAAATAATTGAAGAATAAACAAATAACTTTCATGTTGTTAATTACCTGACCCTCACATAATCAGATAATAGCCATTTGTAAATGGCTTTTGTTGGGTGAGTCATAAATACACGACCTTGAAATGTAGTCTGTTTTTACAATTAATTAATATATGCTTTTTTCTTTTAATATGATATGCTTTTGTGTATTTTAACAGTGATAATAATGATTATAATAATAACAACTAATAACGTTTTAATAAAATAGACAAACAAACCCTACTTTTTCTAGAAAATAAGGTAATGATGCAGCATGATCCAAATGAAAACTAATAAATTAAATTCATCCATTCATTAATATGAATCAAATAAACAAATTATGATTAATCCCTTTATTTATTAAAATAAATAAATAAATAACACATACTGGCTAATGAGTAGAACATCAACAGTAGCAGGGTCAATCTCATCATAAAATGGAAGTGCGGCAAGTCCATTATATGCAGGATGTACACCTGCATCAAGCTAAATAATGTATATATAAGAAAAAAATATTTTTATATATAACTTCGAAAAAATCCAAACATACACACGTTTTTTTAAAAAAAAGAAAGATTCTCAAATAATAATGATATACCATAACAGTTTTACCCTTGTATTGAATCACTAAACACGATCTTCCTACTTCGTTACCAGCGCCTAAAGCTGTAATGTGTAAAGCATCATTTTCATTATTAGTATTACTATTATTATTCTTTTGTATGGAAGAAATTTCAAAGTTTGTGTTTTTTGAGCTCATTATTGATCGTTTTCAATCTGTGATTAGATTAGATTAAAGTGAAAATTCAAATTTAGCGATGATCGACGTGAAATTAATATTAATATTAATCTGAACCCCGTTAATCCGAAAACCCCATTAAAATGAACCTTTTTTAAGCCGTCAAGCAGTAATCTTTTACTTTTCGAAGCCACTTCTATTGATTAAGTTACCTCGATATATTAGATACTGCAATTCGCTTTCTCAATAACGACCCTTCCGTCCCTATATGTAATTTTTCTACCTTTGTTTATTTATAAAGAGAGAATTAATTATAAAAAAATGAACGGAGGACAAAAGTGAGGTTCGTTATAGAGAGGGTGGACTGTAATGGTCATTTAATGAGTGAGTGGTCTTACCCACTGAATTCTCCGATTAATCTACCGATTGTTCGTATATTAATATTAATATGCACAAAAAATAGTTTTAAAAATTTATTATTCAAAAAAGAATATTATCTTTCCATTAAAAATAAAGAGATCAAGGGTTAATCGATTATCCAATCGTTGAATATTGATAATAACGATAATGACATGACTAATCGCCGCTTATCCGATCATCCAATCGTTGAATATTTTCAACGATTGATTAATAACGTCAATGAAATTTCTACATTCGATTAATCGACGAATTTTATTCAGTGGGTAAGATCTGTCAATCCATCGGCCCAATTAACTCGAAGAAAAATAAGATATTAATCGTTTTATTTTTCATATCGATTTTTATAATAATAAATGAAACAATCAGTGTTGGTATCAGATTATAATTATTATTCTGACCACACGTATCTATTCAACAACACATTAATTATATAATACATATGATGGCGTTTATTTATTATAAAAATTAAAAGTCTTTGTGGCAACGTTAATGTCAAACTTGAATGCTGAGACCTAAAACTCATTTGAATTTCCGAAATAGTTCCGGGAGAGGAAACTCAACCAAAACTTCTACTCGAATCTAACCTTGATATGATTTTTGCTGCAGCTGAAAGATTGTAAGAGATTAGGTTTTATAAGAATTGCATTATTTTGTATGTGTTTGGTTTCGGCAGTAGTTTGGGCTTCAGCAACAGTCTAGGTTTCGGAAAATTACTAGTTTCGGCCTTCCTTAAACTTAACAGCATAATTAGAGATGGGCAGATCAGTACTATACGTATAGTGCGTATAGTTCTAGAAAAATATAGTAGTAAATGTAAATCAATTCCTGTTTAGGTTATTACCAAATAATAGATGTAATATTACACATAAATACTCTTCTCATGATATATATATTTTAAACTTGCCTGCAATTTGGCAACATTTTAATATTAACGTTCTAGTTCAATATCTAGATGTGAAAAACATTTACGTCTTTGTCCAAATGCCACAATTCAAATTAAAAGAAATTATTTTGGAGAACATTTTAATACTTCAAATACTAACAGTGTACAGATAAATTACAACATAATTGAAAATTTCATCAAAGAAGCTGATGAAAATTTTATTGAAGAATCAAATAAAAATGAAAGCAGTTTGATTTTTATAATATTTAATTCATTCAATATAATTAATGATTCATAAATAAAACCTAAAAAAGTGTAGGTTGAATAAATTAAAGATTTGTGCTTATCGTAATAGCCAAATTATTATTTTTTTTTTCTTATTATTATTATGTATTTGAAAATCACCCAATCAAATTTCAACACTACTATACGTACTATACGTACTATACGCACTATACGTAAAGTATCGTATAGTATCGTATAGTGTTCAACTATACGACATTTTCCCATCTCTGGACATAATCATTCACGTAATTTAATAAATTACAGAATTAAAGTGAAAGAACAAATAACAACAAGTATGATGCTATAATTAGCCACTCAGAGAAGTTGTCGTTAAAGTTGTTGTCGCCAAAAAAATTAAAACCAATTAGGTGACCTAATATCTTATTTTTCTTGCCGATCTTGTATTTAATGTTTGATGGTTTTTGATAACTTTCAATTATCATCTATTTTGTATTATTCTCAATATTTCTATTTTTATGTTCATATGAAATGTTAAATTATTGTAAAATTACAAGGTTATCCTTTTTTTTCGTTATTATAATCATTGAATATTGGCTCAGTTTCAATAAACTTAATAAATATTTAATCCAAAAAGTGTAATGCGACAATTTACTATGCCAATAGATTATGGTCAAGTAAAGAAATACTTTAATTGAATACAATTTTGATGAAAAATAATGGCAACTATGGCGATATTATGGGTCGTGATGATGATGATAATGTTGGAAATTTAGTGATGATGGAAGCGTTATTAGTAATGATGATGATGTCGATGATGTTGATGTTGGCAATGTTAATATTAAGAAGTCCAAAAGAAGCAACTGAAAAAATTAGAAAATATCTTTAAAAATTGTTTTTATAATTTATTTCTGTACACAGTAAACCTCGATTTGGCAAGTTTGGCCCAAGAAATTTATCCGCTAAATCCGTAAAAACGAGAAATTTGGAATTAACAGATTTTATAACAAAAACACGTGATAAAATCTATATCAAAATCGTAATAAATTTAGCAATATATAAAATATGTTAATAATATTACTTTAGGTTGGTTTAAATTTTCTTCTGATCGGTTTTGTGGGTACATATTTCAACTTTATTATTAAAAGTATAGTTTATTTTTTTAAAACTGTTAAAATTTTCTTTTTGATTATAAGCAAGGGTGGATATTTCCTTCTCTTCATATAATAATAAGAAAAAATTTTTTTATTGTCTAAATCATAAGTTTTATTTCCTCGAATCATTTACAAGTCATAAGTTTTAATTTTAGAAATAATTGGTTTTATTTAGATTTTAATTATTAAAATCATAGATGTTGGAATCGACTAAACTTTTTTTTGAACAACTAATAGTCGATTAATTAGACAACTACTAATATATACTAATAAACTATATTAATATTGATAATTATTGTCTGATACTGAATAAAAAAACGATTTTTGTGGTACAAAAAAAATTTTACCATTCAAAATGGAAAAATTTCTGTGCGTAGGAGTATTAATGCCATCAATATGATGATGTTGACAATGGTGGTGGTGTTTTGATGATAATTTTACATGCGAACTAACAAAAACTTCCAATGATTTAAGCAGTGGTTCCAGAAGACTTTTTTTTTAAAAAAAAATCGTAACACTTGGTTTTGTGTGAATGTGAAGTATTTTGAAAGTGTGAAAGATTCAAATGGAATCCGTAATTTGTAAATTTTAATAGCAATGAAATATTAATATTTAAAAAAAAAATTTTAGTCGACTAATTAGTCGATTAAAGAAATTTTGATCAGCTAGTAGTCGACTAAGAATTTTTTGGACGATGTCAATATGAAGAATGAATGCGTATCACATCAAACCACGCATTCATTCTTCAACAGTCATTCAAAAACAATTTGGATATATATACAAACACACAAACGTTGAAGGAAAAGCATCAGTTATAAAATTATACCCACCACACAATCCCTATTTACCCATGGTAAAACACAGCAGGTGTAAAGTCATAATCACTTTTTCTTTAAAAATCCCTTTTCTTTATTTATTTCATAAAAGGCCAATTAGCAATCTTTCGAGCTTTCACTGCATCAGGATCAGATGTTTTAAAAAGGAAATGTTAAAACTTTTAAATGCCATTTAATTTCTCAACGTATACTTCTATTCTAAACTTGGTTTAAACGGCAAAATGCAATTATTAAACAACCTTTTGTTTCATATGATCAATATACTGTGAACTGGTGAATGTTTTGTAACAAAGTCCTGGATTGTGGCAGTGGGATCCAGAAACAGGACATTTTCTTGTACTGTTATCATGATTAATTAACATGGAAACTTCTGAAACTGTTGCTAGTCGTGATCGATAAAAGACTACCATTCATTATCTCCAATATAAAGTTTTGTAGTAGAAGTTTTTATACTTTATTATGGTGAAAGATTATTGTTAAATATCAAATAAGTTTATACAATGAATGCGACAACAATGCTACTTTTCTATGCTTCTACTACTTAAGAGTGGATTCTTTTATTAATTCAACTTCTCTCCCAAAAAACCTTTCTCTTGATACATACAATTTCCTATTTATGCGTTATTCTTAGAATTGTGGTTTTAGCAACGAGAGTAACAACAAAAATCAGAATAAACTATTATTATTGTAACTTAATGCTTGTTAAAATTCAGTTAACATGCGAATTTTTAATAACAATAATGTTTGGATAAAAAAATATTATCGTGGGAGAGAAAATTTTTTTCTTAATAAATAATTAGAATTGTAAATACAGGAATTTGATGTTGTAGATATTGGTAAAAAAGAAGTCAAGTAATGTTTGCACGTCTTGAAAAAGTTGAAGAAGAGAAGAGAAACCAGACACAGGACTTGTACATTTCTTAGGCTTTTTTTTTTTTTTTGTCCAAAATCTACGATTTAATCGCTTTACACCACTGAAATTTATTACTTTTTTTTACATCAATCAATCATAAAGATTGTGGTGGGCAAGCAAGGCTACAATCTTTAATAATATTGCTCTCTCAAGAAGTTTGCGTAATCCCAAAAAGTGGAGTCCCACTTATTAATGGCATTGTGGCTTCGCGTAGGATATTTATCATGTATTGATACAAAACATCCTGATTATGCGCGAGATTTAATTAAATTTTTTGATTATGGTTAAGATCATGTGTTCCAAGTTTTAGAACTTGGGAAATGTAGCTTGCCATTATTGATTCAACTTGTATCAATATTAATTCGTCGTAGCAAATCTCTTGCTAACACGTCAAAAACAAAAAAAAACCATTTATTGATATACTGTATGTAACGAATATTCATGGAGATTTTCCTAAAGATAAAGTAATAATGCTGATTGATATATATACACACAATGAATCTCGGTTTAGCCGACCTTGATTTAGCGGATACTAATTAAAAATCACGGTTTAATAGATGAAGTTCAAAGAACAATAAAGCTTAATAAAAATCTTTTCGATATAACGGATTTTCTCTAATTTATAGTTGCCGTTAAACTGTGTAAATA
The DNA here is from genome assembly GCA_958430865.1 of Entrophospora sp. SA101. Lineage (NCBI taxonomy): Eukaryota > Fungi > Glomeromycota > Glomeromycetes > Entrophosporales > Entrophosporaceae > Entrophospora > Entrophospora sp. SA101. The sequence continues at coordinate 59,079 of CAUDNR010002669.1, read as the reverse complement.
TCGATCTATTTATTTCAATCAAAATAGAAAATGCCTTTATATTTCTTTTTAAAAATAATAATTCAGAAATAGTTTTGGGAGACAATCTATTTCTTCTATTTGCTGATATGAGAAAATAATCTTTCTGACGGAGCAGATGATGCACTTGAGCATAAATATTTATTTGCCAACATTGCAAGAGTTGGCAAATTATTCTTTCCCTCCTTCCACCAAACAAGTGGATCAAAGTTGCCAGCAATATTCGCTATACTTGAATATTTTGTCAATTCACCTTAACTAATTTGTTGTGGAGTATCTAATAACTGGTCAAACACTGTGTTTTGTGATGTATTACTGCAGCTGACCTTTAGAATTTTTCTCCATCGACTTGATTTCTTTGATAATATTTTATGTCATATCTAATGAAGATCTTAATGATTTAAAGCTTCATCAGGAAATTTTCCCGCCGCAATATTACGTCCGTAAATTTTAATATTTGCATAAAAATTATGTAATATTTACACTCGATGTAATAATTGCATAATTTTTGTATGCTTATTTGCATAATATTACGGGCCCGCCGTAAACTTACGTAAATAGTGTAATAATTACGTAAATCTGCATCAGAAAAATTTCCTGATGTTGGATCCCTATTTGCGGAGTAACTGACCGATGATTTAATAAAGAACTATATAATGCATTAATAGAATAAAAACTCGGCAATTTATATTATATATACAGTGAACTCTCCATAAAGTGCACCCTTGAGAATGGATGAGAGTGTGCATTTATGGAGGGATGCATTTATAGAGGGGAGGAATTTTATTGGTTGCACGTGATACTAATAAAAATAATTTTTAAATTTGTTTAATAAAAGTAACCAAAAATAAAATAAGAAAATTCTAAAGAACAATTAGGACAAGTTAATGCCATTGAGTGATACATTGATTTGAAAAAAAAATTCAAACCACAATGAAACAATTTTTTTAGTCAACAATAATATATTTAATATGTAATAATAATAGTAATTATATTTATCCTTTGTTTAATCCTTAATTTTTAATTTCGCGTATATATAATTTTCTCCATTTGTTTTTATCATTATTATTCTAATAACTCTTTGTCAATTAAAAAGAAGGGATTAACAAACATCATTTAAGCAACATTAGCTTACTTAATCCTTTATTTTCCATTACTAATATTAAAAAAGAGGTAACAAAGATGGTAAATGGATATAAATAACGTTTGAATTAATTAATGCAACACGAATTTATTTAGCAAATAAATCACGTGAAAGTCACGGGCATATAGTTTTATATGAACGGGGATGGAGGAAGACCGTGCAGTGCAGAATATAGAGGGTGTACGTTTATCTCTAATTCCCGAGGTTGGGAATGAGACATAGCGTGCATTTATGGAGGGATGCATTTATAGAGGGTGCACTTATGGAGGGTTCACTGTATATAAAGATTATTCCAATTCTACCTCTCCTCCAATTTCTTAATGTTCTCTGAATAAATTATCCACCCTACTCCACAAAATATAATTCTTCTACAAATACGTTCATAACGTCTGATCGATCTTATTAAATTATGGTAATTAGCATTATGATTTCTTGGATTTGCCAATCTTCTATGAAGCCTAATAAATATACATTAATAAACGTATTTATGTGTATTTTTATTTAACATTATTATCATATCGGTGTTGATGTGATCATAATAAAAATACTATAGCCATCTAATAAGACAACACGACCTTTAATGTATGATTAGCAGTTAGATTGGCATCGACTATATATATAACTACTAACTTCTGCTTATTCCTTGTAATAGGCCGTTCATTTATAAAAAACCAAATAAAGAAATTTTTTATTTACCATGTATAAAAGGAATCTTTAGCATTAATAGTAAATCGAGGAACCCTCAAGGACCCTGTAAAATATTTTGTTAAGGATTCCGTGTGTGTAAGGGAGAGTTCCTCCTTATAAATAAAAAATTTAAAGCCCAAAACATTATTGATGATATTGAGAGACAGTTGAAAAATTATATATACAGTGTGTTGCAAAAAAAACCGGGAAATTCAAATTGATCATCATGGAACAACCACTGCATTAATTCGTATAGAAATATTTCCATTCAATAGGTTAAGGGCAGAACTTTTATTGAATATATTTTAATACGAAATACTTTCACTATTAATTTTAATTACAGGCTGACATCTTGTTTTTTTTTATCAAAGTAAATTGATTAGAAATAAATCAGGAGTTGGATTCCACTTTTCTATGATGAATCGTCTCACATCTTTAAATTTTAACTTCTATCATTATTTATAATCGATTACCAAAAATTTTAAAGAAATCTGGTACATAATATTAATAATAATAAATTGTGCTTGGTCACGTGATTTCAGGGGTGATTCCGTTACTTCGAACATCACCCGTTTCATACAACTTATTAATATTGAAATAGTTATTTGGGAAAGGAGTGTTAGCAATCTGATATATTGATGAGGTAAATGTATATCATTTATTCTAATAACATAATTGCAAAAAAGCAAGTAAAATTCACCATATTATGAATTTTAAAAGCAAATTACTCAACAGCTAATTGCCAGTTTCAGTTAGAAAATGATTTAAAATGATTATTTAAAAAAGTAGTTTTAGTTTGAAAATTTATTTGAGCCAAGTTTATGAATTTTTAGTAAAATTATAAAAAGTTTTTTGGCAACAGTAGTTTTCCAGTTTTTTTTGTAACACACTGTATATTAAGGTTTTTCTATATTATATATTCTTTAAACTTTACCTCAAGTTTTTAAGAGCAAAAGTTATTATTATTATAGGATTGTGAAAAACTAGCAATTGCTATTATTAGTATAAATTGTTAAAAGATTAATATGTATGCATCTATAAATAAAACCACAGGCCCGCTATATATATAGGAAACTTTTTTTTTCAGCCCGTTAAAATTTTTAAGGGTTACACGACAATAAAATGATACCAGGGCTGGGACCAAAAACCTAATTTGGTAATAATTGTCTTGACTTTAACATTGATGACTAAATAGTTTTAGTCAGTTAGCCAAATGCTCATTTAGGTTACGGGGCTAGCCCTGAGATGAACACATACTTATTGCACTTTGTGTCAGTGTTTATTAAAATTTTTTTTTACAGTTGATCATTCTCCTGCTTCATATACGTTTCACGAATTAATTGACCCTTGTTTATACTTTACCTTTTTCAATTGACCACTTGCATGCATGATTGTATGATTATAATTAATCCATATCAACATGTGTAAGGGCCAAACTTAAAAAAATGGTCGATCCAAAATTTTACTTCTTACGATCGATCAGTCAAATAATCAATATGGCATACGTTGGAATACAGTGACAGACAAGATTTTAATTTAAAATTTACAATTATTTATTAAAAACTAAGCTCAAAATTAATGGAATTACAATTTATATATATGTGTGTGTATATAATTTATAAATGTTTATATAAATATAACAATACATTGAATTTATATAATTTAAGAATATTATCAAAATATCTATATATTTAATAAATAAAATATATTATTATTGTTCTAAGGGGCAAAAGGTACTATTGATGTTCCATCTGAGCTTACTGGCTCTTCGTCTGCAAGAAGTGATGTTTCTGCAGCGCTTGGAGGAGCTATAGAAGTTTTAGTTGGAGCTAATAAATAATGATCAAAAAAAAAATTTAATTAATTTGATCAAATAAATAATAAAACGACATCAAGGAAATTTTATTTTATTATTACTATTACTTACCACGACGATTTATTGCGTATCCGTGTGACATGGCAACGAAAAGGATGACCATAAAGAAGAAGATAGAAAATACTGATGATTTCATTTTGATTATAAAAAGATTTGAAAGATTGTTTTGTGAGTTTGTTGAAGATTGAAGAAGGTTGTTTTTTTGATTTGTATTAATAATATAAATGGCACAGCCAAATATTGTTATTATAAGAGAGATATATTATTTTTTGTTCAAAAAAAATTGTTAAAAAATTAAAAAATCGAAAGATGATTTTTTTTATAAATATGTTTTTAAAAGGTCTTGAAATTTTATTTTTTTATTATTTGTTATTCTTCGTTATTTATTATTTCGTTGTGAAGAAAAAATTCTGAGAGGTAAAAATCGTTTGCTTTTATAAAGAATTTCTTGCCATCAACAATCCAATGACAAATCTGATTATTTAATTCATTATTAATTTCCCATTATTTATTATTAAATTATTTTAAAAATCCCATTTTGTACAATTATGCAATCTATTTTTCGGATTTTTACTATTTTAATACAGAAAATAAGAAATATATTGAGCCAAGCTTTTTTTATTAAATTGTTTCAAAAAAGACAAACAAATAAATAATAAATAAATAAATAGGCAAATAAGGAAGGAGAGTTTCAAAAGTGCTAAACAAATAAGTAAACAAATAAATAAATAGGGAAGCCCTTCCATATTGATAACCATTTAAAAAATATATTTATGACTTTTTTTTATACTCTTGTATTTGAATATTGAATGGATGAATATTACTTGTCGAAGCCGGTAAATCCTGTATAATAACGATAGAAAGTTTTTATAAAGAGAAATATCGCTGATATTATTGTGTCTATACATATTATCTAAACGAAGAAAGCCCCGGATTGCAACGATTATTACAACTGACTGCATATTTGTTATTATTATTTTTAGGTTTCGAATCTTAAAAAAAAATTTTTCCTTTTTTTCTTTCATGACCTTTTTTCACACTAGACCAATTAAATATTAGTTTCGCAAATCTCATGTGTTCTTTAGCCAGTTACTATTTACGGCATTAGCGTAGTACAATTTGTAGAACTTAAAAAACAAATATATATAATTTATTTATAAGGATATTTGAAACAAACTACTAAATGGAAAATAAACAAATGGGCAAAGAGCGAATGGAAGGAGGGGAAGGGAAAAGCGGAGAAGAAAAGGAAAAAATCCATTGGTTACAAATATAAATGGAATATTATATAATAATAATAATAATAATAATAAATATAAATAATAATTCTTTATGACGTTGTTGTAAAAAAACCATAGATTTATTTTGTATAAATAAAAAACCCAAAAATGGACTTAAATGTTTCATTCATTAGGATCTGAAAGTTCAAGAAAAACAATATTTGGGGATTAATTATTATTTATACATTCATACCCTAATTAATTAATTAATTGTTTTTTATTTTTATCAATTACCTATCCTCTTCAAAATCAGGAAGCAGTTGTGAGTAGCCTGGATCGTTGTAGTTTTCATCGTCTTCTTCTTCAAATGGTAACGAAGGACGGGATAAAACTTTATTTGATTCAAGAAGTATCGTTATAATTACAATTATGATACAAATTACATATATATAAGATTTCATATTGATTAATCGATCGGTTGATTGATTGGATTCAATGTGTGGTTGACTCGTTGATTGTTTAAATTTTTCAAACGAAATTAAAACTTTTTTTTTAATTCAAAAAAAAAAAAATAAAATAACAAAAAAATCAACTTTCTTTTTTTTTAGCTTTTGAAGAAAATGTGGATGGGGCTTTGATGTTATTCCTCCTCCTCGGCTTAGCATTAGTTTTTCTTTTTGTGTAAAATGTTATGCTAAATTTGAAATGTTCTGCGCTAAACGTAAACGTATCCCAAGCTAGATGAATATATTACGTAATACCTTGGTGCTATAAATGTAGTAGATGACGAAATCCAAAATTACAGAATAAATATCATTATGTACAACATCAATAATTCGTTTTTGGTGAACAAGAAAGGAATGCCCTTTGGAATTTTCAAATATTAGCAACGGTCAAATGTTTATTAGCGCTGATAAATTAATATTGACAATCAATGATTCAGCAACAACGGAAAAGATAGTAACGACATCCAATTTGTTTGCTACTGTTTTACAATGGATTCCACGCGAGAAACTGTTACCTTTATTTAGTAAAAGATTCACTATTATTTTGAAAATAATATATTAAACAAATCCATATTAGTGATGAATTAGGCGATGCGCGATTGATGTGCATTTCTAACGAATTTTCTACATTACAAAGAAGAAGGGGAAGTGTTTCGCATGTACAGATGATCGACGATTCAAATATTTCTATTGGTGTGTTCATTGTGTCAAAAAAATCAATTACGTTACGTTAGTATGAATTTAATGTTATTCCACAAAAAAAATTTTCTATGATCAATCCATTCACTCATTCATTCCATCATCGTTTATTATAACCTTCTAAACCTGGATTTTTTTTTCGAAAAAAGAAAAAGGTTAATCATTCAAAGTAAATGTCCATTGAGAAACTGGACATTTTTTTAATTTGGGGTAAGAGTCAAATTCGCCAATACAATACAATAAATATTCCATTTTCGATTTTTTTGGGAAATACTTACGAAAGTTTATTAAATGGTCGTACAACTTTTACAATTATATATTAACAATAACACCAGAATATAAACAGAGTCATTTTAGCCTGCTAAGAATTGGTTATTGATTTAATCTATTATAATCAAAATTAATCATGATAAGATAGATTTCCTTCTACCTATCGTAACAGATATTATTAATTCATCCATCAATCATACTTCCTTTTAAAATCGATTGCTTTTTTTTGCATGATAAAAAAAAGTGCATAAATCTGAAACAGTAAAAAAAATTTTTTTTAAACAAACCTCCTTTTATAACTATTTACCATATAATAAAACTTTTGAATTTCTCAAAAAAAGCGCCTATTTTGGTAAACTTTGTGATTCTCGACTTGATAACATGCTCATCAGTTTATTGTTATACGAATTATTTTTTTTTTATTGGTTGATAAATGTGGCGTCGATCATAAATATATATGTAGAAGGACATCTTTTCTGCATCCAGGTTTTTTTGATATATTATTATAAGATAATAAATCAACTCGTCCTCCAAATAATAGAGGCATTAAAATTGTCCAATAACAAAGTATAAGAATTGTAGAAAATAATTTCATTAAAACAGTTAAAAAAATCATGATACAATACAATTTGAATCATAAATAGTCTATACCTTTATTGTTTGTATATGCACGCCTTATCTAATCCAATCAATAACCCTGTAATGTGTTATTCTTCTATATATTCGAATTATTTATCATCTATTATATATATAACATACATTATTTACTTTTGTAACTCTTCTTGGCATTTCCCTTTGAAAAAAAGTGAAATCACGGAATGCAACGAGAACTAAAGAACATCTCAAATATGTTACATATTCACATCAGGGCCGGCCGCGCAACCTAAATGAACATTTACTAAACTGACTAAACTATTTAGTCATTATGACAATTATTACCAAATTAGGTTTTTAACCTTTTACTGATCCCCACTTTAATTGGCCACAAGTATTTTATTTTGAAATTACGTTACGCAATATAAAAATCAGTATAGTGCATTTTGAATGAGTTTTAAAATTAAGGTTAGTAGTAATTAGCCTCTACATTTATTATAGATCTAAATTTCACACATAGCATGCATAAGGATATTTAATATGTATAAAAACCATAATAAAGTTAAATAAGGGTTAATAGTCGTATCTTGAAGCAATGAATTAAAAAAATATTTATTAGTTTCTTGCATTTAAATCTATCTATTACTATATACAACTTTAAATAAATTAAAGAAAAAATAATAGATAATTCAGTGAAATACTTGGCCAAAAGTTTTATTCTTTCGGTTGATTATCTTCTGATACACCAATTTTACATTGAACTAATTTTACTTCTCAACAAGGGTCCTCGAATAAATCTTTGGCTTCGAGTCCCGTACTATATATACAAAAGAAAAACTAATAATTGTAATTTAGGCTAAAAAATTTCTTTTATTTGTGAGAAATCTATTTTGTAAATTTCGTGATAGAAGTAACAAGACATTCGTTAATAATTAATATCAATCAACGATTTGTCAATTTTTATTTTCATGTGGAAATTTTTTAGACAGGCCCAGAGGACAATGGTTGCATATAGCAAAATATGTTTGATCTGTTTTTGTGGTTTGTGATTAGAAATTTTTTTTTAAAAATGCATCATGGTTAATATTTTTTAAAGAATCTCGAGAAAAATTTTGTCAGTTACTTGTTGTTTGCTTCATATGTAAACTGTCTATCAGTTTATATCAACCGATAAGTACTGAACGTTATTCTCGAGTTATTTCTAAAAACATCAGGCATTCGCCCTTCCATTTGATATTACCATATTCTTCCAGAACCGGAAAAATCTTTGTTTTGTAAAATTTCATATTGTATTACATCATTTTCCGGCAAACATGCATGAAAACTCTTAATGGTAACACAATTTCTGAACGGTACTTTCCAAAAAAAATTATTGTTAAATAGAATAAAGTAAAAAAAAAGAATAGTTTTAAAATTCTCGATGAAAGTGAAGAGATGATGAAGGCGGGACATTTCACCTGCACTGTAAAATCACATGACGAAGTAGAAGAGAAAAAAAAGGGATGTCGGGTAATTTATCATTCGATCCTTCTATCCAAATACACCATAGAAATTATTTAATTATTTTTTGCAAAAGTGTAAATATAGTAAACAGGTATTAACGTAATAATAGTTAATTTTACTAGGATAACGAAGTTATTATTAGACTGTGAAATTCTTGTTATGCCTGTTACTACCCAGGGATAAAAATAAACTTTATAATATAAAAAAAAATTGTTGATTTTCCAAAAACATAAAATGAAAAAAACCCAATTTTTTTTAAAAAAAGTACTTACTCATACTCTTAATTATAATAAAAAACCCTCCTTTTATAACTGCCTCAATGTTAATGAATACAGAAATTGCTCCTTGATGTATTTAGAAGAGTTAGTCTATCTCCCTCTTGGCAAATATATTTTAATCTCACAATTAAAGGTTTTTTGATTTTAGTAGGATTTTAATTTAATTCTATTTGAAGGAATTCACCATTAAATTTATATTACACAGTGAATCTCAATTTAGTGTACCTAGATTTAATGGATACTAATGGATTAAGATTTAATAATAAAAACTATAATAATATTCTTCTCAATGTAACGGATTTCTTGATACAATCAAACCTTGTCATAACGGATGAACGGGACACATAAGAAAACTTTATTTAAAATTCGTTGTTGGCAAAAGATTGCCAATCTTGCCGCAACGAATTTTTATGTTTTATGTGAAGCAAAAATTTTAAAAATCCATTATGACAAGAATTTAATTATAGTCCATTGTGGTGCGGTCCGCTGCAGCAAGGTTTGACTTTATTGATATAATAACGGATTTTTTGGAAATTACTCAAACTATCTGCTAAACCAAGATTGTGTATATTTTTAAATTTAAAATTTTCCAATTGATAAAGATATGGTGATGGTGGCCGAAACTATTTTTGAAAAAAAGGTAGCTTCTCCCAATACATATATAATAAGTATCTTCTAAATCAATCTACTTTATTTTAAAAAACAATTAAGTAAGATAATTTCGAACTACCATCACTAATATTATTATTAATTGATAACAATAATGATGCGAACAAAAAGGTAATCCAATTTACAATTGTACAATTCATTAATAAATATAACTAATATAGATTCGAATCAAAGCACAATTCGAATTCGATTCGAATTTCATTGATTCGTTCGGAACCTTTTGGGTATAAGTGAAAATGGATAGTTGCATAAATAAGGTTACAAGGGAATAATAAAAATTAAGCATATAAATAAATTAATAATAATGAAATTATATATCTATAATATAAATCACATACAAACAAAAGATATTTATTCCAGGCGTGACCACATACACTATGAAAAATGAAAAAGATGTATAAAAGGTACGTATAGAATGTAAAAGAGATGCAATTAGATGCAATTCATCTATACAATGTACTCTACTTCTATCTAATATAAATATATAGATAAATAAAATTTTATTAAATTAATTAATTATACAGTCAGAACTCGTTAAGACGATGCTTTGATAAAATGAATGCACACGATAAACCCATCTACCTATTAATTTTATCTCTACAAGCTTTTTTTTTATTGTGAAAACGTTGAATTTGATTTAACGAATTCTAATTGTAATAAAATAGTTCTTTGAATGGATAACCATATATTACTGTGCTAGGAATTTGCAATAGGGCAAACTTTGTGTATTACTTTTTTTCCTGTTTTGTTTTAGGATTAGGTTTTCCACGAGCATCACAAAGAGCTGTTTGCTCAAATCTTTTATTTTTAGTTTATTTCAAATTTCATTATTTCAGATTTTCTTGTAATTTTATTTTGACAATATTCAAAGATGATATTATATTTAGGATCGCATACTTAATACACTATGAAAAATGGAAAATATGTGCAGATTGGGTGCTTACACTCTATCTTACATTTAATTGAGGAACATATTGGTAATAATAGTATGATCTTATATAATGGCTTGATAGAGCTTATTTTTATTGAATGAATTATTCTAATAAAAATATATTATTTGTTAGTACTTCAAGGACGTGCATCTTTATGATGAGTTATTTATATTAGCTTTGTTTCAAAACGAATAATTCGAATAAAATGGAATAATTCGAATTAATATTGAGTTATATTACGAATGAAAGGTATAAGTGTAATGTTCGAATTGAAATATTATAAAAATTTGAACAATTGAAGTTGAAGTGGCGGGTAAAAGTGCAGCATTTAACAATTCTTTCATAGGCTGAACTTGGCGTTCTTGCGAAAAATTTTTTGTTGAAAACTCGTTGTTAAATTGGAGTTTTGAGTTAGGTAATGGACGGTGGCAGTGGCAGTAATGATAGCAGTATATATTAATATATATTATTTTAGGGTCATGAGACCTGGACTAAGAATAGTTGACGAAATTGGAGAAATTGATTAGCCAATCAAATCAGATGCAATCACAATAAATTTCATGACGAAAAGTTCTTCTGAATGCTAAATTTTTTGGAAGAAAAAGTTTGAAGGAAATCCGGATTTTTGATTTTGTTTTTAATATAGTGCAAACATTTCAGCCAATATTAGTGTATCAACTTTGGACGAGGGTAGTGATGCGGTCATATGTAATTACTAAAAATACACTTTTTGAGAGCCTAATACTAAGGTTTTTTTTTATTTTTACCTGTTTTACCAATTCGATATTAATATGTAGAGTAACATTGGATATTTACCACGGTAATTCTTTTTTTTGTCGTGAGAATTCTAAACCATTTTTTTGATGACATCACTATACTGATATAAATTAATATCTAGCCATCATTGGTTATGAAAATCTGACCCATCTGCTATATATAATTTTTCGGGCGTGATAAGAGTCACCACATATTTTGAATGATTTTCATATAATTTTTTTTTGTTCTGGGAATTTTTATATGTTAACTTTTTTAAAATGATACTATAAGCAATTAATTAGATGATGATCTGAACCATATCAAAAGATTCAATGGGAGGAATCTTCTTCTCTGATCAGGGAGATTTAACAAATGATTGGTCATTCATTATGTAGAATATGTTTTTCCGATTGTTAATAATAGTTTGAACTTTTTTAAAAAATAAATCTTTATTATATTAATATTTAAAAAAATTAATTAATGAAATTAATATTAAATAATACCAAGAATTTATTTAAAATCTAAATTGTTCTTTCAAAAAAAATTTTTTTATTTTATTAGAATATTTTTTGTATGAAGGTTTCATTTATTGGGTGGTGGTGCATATCTAAAGAAATAAAAAAAGGCAAAGAAAATTTTTTAATTAAATGATAATGATACAAAATAATTTTGATAATTGATAACGATACATACAAAATCTTTCTGGATTTAATAGTAGTCCATTTCCAACGTTTTAGGTAAACAGAAAGTGCCAACATTATTGATAAAATTGCTATTGCTTTAAGTCCCATTTTCTTACGAGCATCATGTTCAGGTTCTGCTGCCCAATTTAAGAAAGTTGTAACATCTTTTGCCATCTGTGATGTAGTAGCCGGTGTTCCTATATAATTTAAAGTTGATAATAATTAAGCATCACAGCAGTAAAAGTAGTTTATTAAAGAAAAATTTTCTTTAAGTTCATTCAAATATACCATCTTCGTATTCAATTAAGCCATCATGTAAGGCTCTGGCCATTGCAATAGATCCACCAGGGAAATAAGGGTTGTAATAAAGACCTTCACGCATTTCAACACCAGCTGGTGGATCAACATAACCAGTTAGAAGAGCAAATAAGTAATCCTGAGAATTTTTAATAAGCATATAATAAAAATAAATAAATAAACAAACAAATATGAATTTTGAAATTTCACAATTAATATTAAAATATAAAATGTAATGGTAATAATAATACATACAGAACCATGCTCACGTGCATTAGTAATTAATGAAAGATCTGGTGGAAGAGCTCCTGCATTAGCAGCACGAGCAGCCTCATCATTTGGATAAGGACGTGGCATGTAATCAGAAAGCCTTCCTGGCCTTTGATAATATTCACCAATATCATTAGGACCATCTCTGTATTCTACTTCCTCAGCCATTGCTTTCAATTCCTCTTCACTGTGTGACACGCCTACTAAATGACGCCAAGCAATACGGTCAAGAGAATGACATGCAGAACAAATTTCTCTATAAACTTGATAACCACGACGGATGCTTTTATTTTAATTCCAAAAGTATTTTTATAAACATAGATATAGAAAGAGCAATCAATCTAATTAACTATCAATTCTAATCAAAAAAATATGTATTGATTCAAATACCTTAAAAGGATTGATATATTTTTTTTTAACTTTTTTAAATATCACAAAAAAAATCTCACCTAGCATGGTCAAAAGTATTGAAAGGACTGCGATGAATCCAAGGATATGAAGGTGGATGAAGACCTTCTTCAGCCATATTAGCATAAATTGTATTAAAATAAAGGTAACAACCAATACCAACTGTTGTTGTTGCTGCCAATACTGGGGCAGCTATGAATTTTGTATGCTATCAAAGAGATTTTCATTTCATATTAAAAAAAAAAATCAATTATTTCATTTAAATTTTCACAACGATTTTCCTTGAAAATTTTTTTTTGCATAATATCATATAATTAATATTATTTTGAAAATTTTTCGTTTCAAATATATAGAACATTGTTACAATTAACATTTTTTTACAGTAACTACCTAGACCTCAAAAAATAAAGTTTTCACTGTATAAATACGAACCGACTTAGATGTAGTAGAAGTGCCCGTTATGTTTCGTGTCTATTCATCCAGATTTTTAATTATTTAACTGAAAAAACCCCACTTGTATGAAAAGAAATATATTATATGTGTTTGCTAACCTGTTTAGGGGTGACCTTAACCCATTGCTTAATAGTTGTTTTTGCAGTTCGACTAGAAAATCTTGAAAACATAATCTCTCGAATTTAAAAAATTTTTTTTTAATCTACTCGGTTATTGATTGTATAACATTCGTGTTACTTTAAACCTTATATATAGTTTTTTTTCTAAAAAATGTCTGAACAAACAATTCCAACGGAAAAAAAAAGTGAAAATTGTTTATCATTAGATACAGAAGAACAAAATAAAAGACGTTTTCAAATAGAATTAGAATTTGTTCAGTGTTTGGCAAATCCATGGTATTTACATGGTTTGTGAAATTATTAGAATTATAATATATATATTTTTTTATATATATATTTTACTAATTGATGTATAAATAAAAAGATTTAGCTCAAAAAGATTATTTTCAAGATCGAGCATTTCTTAACTATTTAAAATACCTTAGATATTGGAAACAACCTGAATATGCAAAATATATAATGTAAGATAATAATGATATTATTAAATTTTATATATGATTAGTAATTATTCATTCATTCTAAAAAAAAATTCAATGTTTCATAGTTATCCTCATGCACTTCACTTTTTAGATCTTCTTCAAAATCCACAATTTCGCCAAGATTTGAAAAAACAAGACATAGCAACTGAGATTCATTCTAAACAATATTATCATTGGATGGCATGGAGGAACATTGATGTGAACGTAGTTAGATCAATAGGTAGTAGTAGTAATGCACAGTAAAAATGAAACTTGCTACTGGTATGCCATAAAATTTATTTAATCATCTCATCTTGTTTTAACGGTATAAAAAAATTTGATTATTTTATAAATATTGTCTTTATTAGCGAATGAATCAACAAGTGTCAAAATCAATATGTATTCTAATATATCTCCTTCCAAATGTAATTTGAATAATTCAATAGATCTACGATCATTTGAATCATTGCAATGTCTTATTAGCCAAAGCCTATAACTTCATGATCAAACTTTATCATAATTTTGATTTTAAATATGTTACAGCAATTATAATACCTTTTTTCCTATTTTTTTTAATTCGACTGTTGATCTCTTTTTTCCAATGTTTAGTTTTGCCAAATTTGGTTGGCAATTGCTAGCTAGAGATTTTAGCAAGCGTTTAGCAAATGCCCTCAAAATCTTTCGGGATGGTTTAATGTTTTTTTATATATCATAACGTCCAAAAAACGCATCCTCGAGCTTTTTTCACACTTGATTCTCTATAAAACTCAACATTTTGTATGTAACTGTTCCCATTTATTATATATAACATGCACGACATTGTAAATCTAGGTTTTGAATTAAATGGCATGTTGCAACATCATATGGATTTATATAGCTATTACCAATTCTTGTAATTGCAAGTCAATTAAAATATGATTTCTATCACATTTAAAAAATATATATGTTTACAATAACAATTAAACCAATTATGTGCAATATTTACAAAATAATGCTTTGTATAATGTATTTTCTGTTGCCTTGTAATTATTTATCACCTTAAATGCTTCTATAGAAAACAATTGTTTCCGCATCTACCAACTATATAGATTTGAGTTTTTAGATACTCTGGATAAACACTTGGTTGATAAGTAAGTTGATAAGATAAGTAACGAAAAATATTGATTAGGTAAGCTGAATGAATAGTTTACGTGCAATGTGTTAATAAATATAAAAAAAGTCAAAATTTTAATCTAATCAAACAATATAATTAATTTAACTCAGAATAATTTCCTAATAAACAGTCAAGTAATCTAAATTTTTTCCTTATCATCAATTTCACACGTCAAGTTGTTTCTCAAAAATGTAAAATTTTCATGAGGATGAGAGAACCTTTGTTTCTACATCTGAAAAAAGAACTTTTTCGACAAAATAACAAAGATGTGCATTTAAATTATTACTATTATTTTTATCAATATGTAATTTCTCAATAATTTTGTGTTTTTATTTCGGAAAAATTCGTATGACTCATCACAGAGTTTTCCATTTCTAGTCTCTTTCTAATACTGTTATCTTCTTATCGTTAATAAAGATAGGTTAAACACAGTAATTTCATTGTACACTTAATTCATCTAAGACTTGGTATACCCCAACAGGTGTTAATAGTGATAGTAGTAGTAGATTGGGGTGTCCCACATCATATGATTTACAAACATAGTTGATTTGGGGGTGCTACAGCCTAATTAAATCAAAATTAAGTAATCTCATATAGTGTCGATCAATAAGTTATTTTTTTTTAATGATCGACAACGCAAAGAAAATAATAAATAAAATCGTATTTTCAAAATGCTACTAGTCAGTGAAAAAGAAAGATATTATTTCCAAGTTTGAGTATGAAAGAGTATAATTTATCTAGTTTATTGGTACAGAGAGATTTTTGAAGGTAACAAATACTGGTGATAAAAAAATCACAATCAAAAATTGCTAATAATGTAACGGATATAATAAAAACACATTTTCCAAGATGCTACTAGTCAGTGAAAAAGAGATATATTATTCCAACTTTGAGTATGGAATAGTATAATATATCTAGTTTATCGGTACAGAGAGATTTTTGAAGGTAACAAATACTGGCGATGAGCAATCAACAATTGTTATATTGTGACGGGTCTTTTGGAAAATTTATTTTTCCTTAGAAATTCGCCATGCAATAATAACATTTCAAAATGTATATTAGTATTACAGCAGAGTATCTTCTGAATATAGTTCTTATATATTTATTTATTTTTTTTTAAAATGGTAAATTTTCCCTTTCAGTATTCTGTGTAATATTCATTAAAAAAACCGTACATATTAATTTATCATAATGATATATATTAATTAGATTTGTTATGACACCCCAATTTTATTAAGAAGGATTTTTTGTCGATCTTTTTTAATAGTAAACTTTGAACGAAAATAACTCTTTAAAGAACAGAGATACACATTCCATATTAAGATCAAAATATATTAGGAGTATAGGGCAATGTCCCTATAGAGAGATTTTTTTAATTTAATATAAATCATATTACTTATTTTAAGCTAAAAGAAAAAAAGGAAAGTTATGTATATATGATACATAATTTTATGCAAATAAAATTGTAAAAAGCTCTCTATACGCCTAAAGAGCATCAAAATGCGAAATCCAAACCATGTCATTTTATTTAGATACATCATATAGTTTAAGAGTTATTTCAATTTTTGTAATCTTGTGAATATATTTTGACTAAATTTTGGTGTTGCATCTAAATTTTATAATTTTTATATAGTACTATATAGCCAAACAAACAATTTACAACCGTTAATATTATTATACAATTTCTCGTAACTTCTTTAATTATAATAATAATTATTCTAATCAAAGTTGTGTTTTGTTGAATTGTTAGTAGTAATTTTTAAAAAATTTTTTTTTGTGGCACAAAAAATAATAAATCCGCAAAACCCCTAAAAAATTCTTATTAATGAAAATTTATATATGTGATCGACTATGTTTGATGTGGGACACCCCGATAGTAGATGCTGTGATAAAAAAACATCTATTTGTATGACAAGTTGCAATGATAAAGATGGAAATTTGAATAAAAGCTTTCAAAAGAATCTTTTTCTTAAATTATTAACATTAATTGTTTTTAAATTGGTAACTTGCCACAAATAACAGAAATCACGCCCACCTTCCATAATGGTATTTTTTTTTATTCAATAACAAATTCCTCAAAATCTACAGCTCTTTCTCCCCATATGATCAAATCCAAAAAGTCGCTAAACAGTCAATATGAATCCATATAGCTGGCAAAATAATATCAATTGATCAGGATTTGTTCTTCCATGTCAACAAGAAAAGTTTTTCAAAACATGTGGTGGTTTGTACCGGACTACGAAAAAGTTGCAAGCCGTTGGTGGCAATAAAAAATATAATTGTAGTAAAGTTGGTCAATTGGTACGAAATTGTATCATTAACTCGCTCGCTTACTCACTCAATTTTTCTTTCCTTCACTCATTATGTATTTCTTTAGAACTGATTTTACTAAACCACCTTCAATCACAAACAAGATATAATAAAATTTATATGATAAATTTCATTGTGCATCTTTATTGGCAAGAAAATATTATGAAAAAGTTGCAATATCATTGTTATTGTTGACCAAGCAAATTGCCAGGATTTCTTAATAGGATATTATAAGATGACAGAATATTACCTTATATACAGCAAGAACAACAAGAAACAAAAACAATCATTCCAAAGATTGAATCAACAAAAATTTCAACATCTTTATACAAAAAATTTGACTAATGGCATTATTGGGCCTAAGTGTTAAATCAAAGCAAAGAAAATTTTGAGGTTACTGAATTGAAATATTCAATCAATAAAATTCCAGCTGCTTCGTCAGAAGAAGATGCCGAGGAGGGGAGAATAATTAAAAAGAGCAAAAAAAAGTTATGTCAAATAAATTGTTTGTGATATTCTCAATGCAAACAAAAATGAAGACTTTTCTTTTATAATAAACACGATTTAATTTAAATTTTTATTAATCATAAAAATATTTAATTTATCATTAATAAAAAAACATTTATTTAATTTATTTTAAGTATGAAAAATTTTAATAAGTTAGCTTATAAGAAAAAATGCAATATTTAAGGATTTCATTTCAATTATTGATAAATATATTATTTATATTATTGCAAAAAAAATGAATAATAATAAATCTATAATTATAATTATTTTCTCAATTTTCTTTCTTATTATTGTAAATGGTAAGAAGCAGACATAATAATAATTTATACTCAATAATAATTATCTTTCTACTTAAATAATCTTGCATCTTCTGTAAGGTCAAAATAATTGTTCGGGTGGAATTCAAGTTCGTCAATCATCCGACCTAAATCTTCTAAAAAATTGCAAGGTATTTACCGGCACAATAGCAATATCCAACGTTGATGATATTTCAGATTTGATATTCAACAGATTGGAACATCTCGAGGGAACACTAGATATTAACGACAATCGACTATTAAGACATGTTTCATTCCCAAATCTAACCTCAGTCACCCGGATTGGGATTGCTAATCAAACAACGTTGACGAAAATCGAATTTCCGTTTTTGAAACAAGCCGACGCATTAACATTCCGTCAATTGGCTGCTGATGTAACGTTTGACAGTGGATTGGAGTTTATTAATAATATTGAAATTAGTGATACGAATATTCACGAATTGAATGGTTTCAATCCTAAAAATGTTATCACCATTTCAATTAATAATAACCCGTTTTTGAGAGAATTGAAATTGGATAGTTTACTAAAAGTTGATTCATTATACGTGGCTTCCAACCGCAATGATGGGTTTTCCTTTGAGGTAAATAAAAAATGTGGAAATTGAAAAAAAAAATTCTTTCACAAAAATCAATATTATTTATTATTTTATTAGGCACAAAATTTGCAAACTGTTAAAGATCTAGTAATTGAAAATGTTGCAAGTCTTTCATTACCATCGCTCGTCTCCTCCAATTCAAATATTGCGTTATCCAATAACAATTTTTCAAAATTATCAATACCAAAACTTGATTCGATATCTGGAACATTTGCCATAAAAAGTAATCCCGAGCTCAAGAAATTGGATTTTCCGGAATTGAAAAATATGGGTGGTGCTCTAATAATTTCTGAAAACCCAAAATTATTAACTATTGACGGATTTCCTAAACTCAAACGGATAAATGGTGTTATGGATGTTACCGGCTCGTTCTCGGAATTTTTGATGCCTGAATTGAAAGAGATACGTGGTGGAGTAAATGTTGAAACTAGCGATAAGCGATTTGATTGCGATAAAAAAAAAATCAATTCGTTAAAAGATTATGGAATAGCCAAAGGTGACTACTTTAATTGTAAATCTAGAATATTAAATCCAAAATCTAATCCTCTAATAAATAAAAATAATGGTAATAATGATAAGAGTAAGAGTAATGGTGATGGTGACAATGGTGATTCGAAAAATGCGAATAATAATAAAAGCTTTAGTAATGACTCTTCTGATGGACTTTTATTATTGTTGAAAAGCAGTAATAGAATATTTTTTTGGTTAGAAATTATTTATTTTATTATTTTATTTGATAAATATTATTAAATGTCATAATTATTTACTTATTATTGTTATTATTTATAATAATAAATACTTTTTAATTTTTTCGAAAAAATAAAAAACATATTAATTAATAATTAATTTTAAAAAAGTTTTTACAATAAATTCTTATAGTTTTTTTAAAAAAGTAATTTACAAAGAATTAAATTTTTTTTTTTTTTTTTTTAAAAAAATAAATAATGCATAATCAATATGCTTTATTTAAATTTTTTTGTTTCATCTATTTCTAATAATTTTTTTATTCAAAATTATTTTGTATAAACGATAAACAAATAGCTCTCGCTTCATGACTTAAACCCAAAAATTCAACGTTTTCCCAAACTTGATGACAATTATCAACTGTGATTGTGTCGAACCATTTATCAGCATTACCATCATACAAATATTCGAAGATCGGTTCAAAGGTTTCTGGAGATGGAATTTTGATAGTGAAACATTCGCCGCTATTTTTGATGGTGTTGAATACTTGTTGAAAAAATGTTGATTGCAATACCAGGTATTCTTTATGCACCCAGAATGGTTTATTTTCGATTCCTTCGATGTGAAGCTCGGCGAATGCTGTCGATTTGTCACCTAAATATCTTGGACCTAATTGATGAAGTTTGTCAAGAACATATCCAATTGGGATCTCTTCATCAACTGGGTTTGGGCTGTTTGGGTTGGTATTATTAATAAAAATATCTTTTAAAGATGAGTATTGAGAACGGTTTTGCTGATCAAAGTTTGAGGAAGCTGAGAGCATATTTGTTTTTGTTTAGGTTTTATTTTTTTTTTTTTTTTAGAATGGTTAAGAAAATTTTTTATTTTTCTAATTTTTTTTTTTAGAACTCGTCAAAAACTTTGCTCTTATTTATATTATTTTTCATTGACTTGAAAGTATTAAAATGCGACGACAATCTATCTATTTTTATTTGTTTTGTGTAATGAAATTTAAATTTAATTTTAAACTTAATATTGTTTAAATATAGAAAATAATATTTAAAGTAATTATTATTATAATTAAGATAGATATTTCAGACAATAACTTTCTAGTTAACAACAATAGTTTCTTAATTTGTAAAAAAATGCCTATTATCTATTAAATTTGGAATATTTAATGTTTGTCTGATCTACAACACAATGAGTATAATAACGGTAACAATATTATTAATTATAATTAATTGTTAATATTATCATAATTATTATTATTTTTTTTGGTAATCGTAATAAATGTTATAAAGCTTAAAATCTTAAGATTGAGATGTTATGAACTTATTATCTATTTATCAAAAGTTTTACTGATATAGTGTCATTCATGTTTTGAGAATGATTATTATAACAAGTTATAAAACAAGAAATTGGGCGAGTGAACCAGGAATAAAATTTGAAATTGTTGATTAAATTTGGTAAAACTTTAAAAATCTTACCAAATTCGAATTATTTATTTACTTGTTTTCTAGTTGGTAGCAAATGTTCCATTAACTTAAAAATTTATTTTGTTTCATAAATGTTTCGCCTTTCTCCTTTTTTGGGTTTTTTTTTGAAAGTTAATTTCCATTACCATAATTTTGTATACGTTGTGCGCGTGTGTGTGCGTTCGATTAATCTTAGAGATAGTATTGTTTGTTCAAGTTTTATGTTTCATTAATTCAAATTCCCCTTAGGTATTATGCATAAACATTATTCGGAAGATGTATAAACATTGTTTGATAACAGATAACTATTTTTTTATTACGACATAAAATAATAAATGATTTTTCTATAATTTGATAAGTTAATAATTTATATTATTTGCTAATACTAATTCATATTAGATAAAAAGTGACTAAAATAGCCAACAATATTATGTATATATTTTAAAACAATTAAAATTTAATATTAATATGCTGTGGTAATAAATTATAAATAATATTTTGTCTTTCAAATTGGAAATGCACATTTTGTGTTTCTAAACATCTAAATTGATTCGACAGAAATCTAAATTAATAAACAAAACTAATTGATAATGATTACCATTGCAATTACTAATTATAGCTACTTATTGGAATTTATAGATTGAAAAAGTAATTTTAAAAAGTTGCTGGAGTCGTTCTATTTAATCAAGTATTTGTTTAATTGATTTTGGGATATTCATTATGAGTGTAAATGATTATATCAAACAATACCGATTCAATAAAGAATTTAGGAGAAAGCTGATCTTACTTTACATGTAATTATTGTAAAATTTATCCATGTGGAAGATTGCAAACCTGTTAATAAAACTGAAACAAAAACTTTAAATTATATACATCAGATGTCATCATAATAAGATTTACCGCTTAACACTCTTGGTGATAATATTTATTTTACCCGATCCTGATGTTTGATCAGCCGGAAATGATAATCTTAAATCTGACACATGTAGTAATTGAGTCATATTTTTTCTTGAACTATAATATGGAGATCAACGGCGAATTAATTTTTGTTCATGAATTTATTTAATTAAATCTACAATAATATTATGAAGAATGATGAGTTTATATATTGTTTTGATGAATAACTTTCAAGACTTCCATCTAATTACAATTTTGTTTTTTTTTTAACATTTAATCAATTCTTTCTATATCTATAATAAAAAATATGTCGAATGTATGTAAATTCAACAAAAAAAAATTTTTTTTATAATTTAATGTTAAAATGAAAGAAGTTTTTTACCAAATAAAAAATATACTTTTTACTTCAATCTATTTAACCTATAATTTATATTGCAATATATTTATTTATAAACATGCGCTATATATACATTAAATAAAATAATTATCAGTTTATTAAATCAAGCAAAGAAATTATTATACACAAAAAACTTTATCTATTAAAAATTTCACCAAACAACAAAATAGATATTCAAAATATCAAAATAAAAATTTGCTAAAGAAAAAAATAGAACATGTGACTTTTTATTTAGGATTTTGGGACTATTTTGATTTGGGGATTGGGACTTGGCCATTTAAGGTTTGGGCGGCAGGTATAATATAATTATATATTCTTTTTTGTAATCGAATCTTGTGTTAAATTCGTAAACTTATAGTGAATTTATAAGAATAATGTGATTTTTTTTTAATGTAATAATTCTATTATTACTTCTCATATTATCAGTTATATGTTCTCCATCATTTATTCAAGTAGCTTTGTATATAGTCGCAAATCCACTTTTTCCCATCTTTTCAAATCATTGTAAGGAATCCATCGAAGATAATTTTCATTGCAATTATTTGCTTTAAGTTGTGTATTTTTAATTATTCCATCGCCACTGGTATAACCTTATGTTGATAGTAACGGATCACATGAACAATATCTATTACGAGTTGGACATATACCAAATATTTTATCCCTTTTTACAGTTCATTTTTGTTTTCATCACTGTTTCCTCCTATCTTTATCATTGTTTTCATCTAAAATCTTTTATTTTATTCATTTAATGAATTGAAGCAATATGTAATAATAATGATAATAATATAGAATTAAAAGAACATATGTATTTAAAGTAGAAAATAGGATACCTTTTCTTCATTGAAATCAAAGAATTTATATAGAGAGAATTCCAAAGTGTGGCGCAATATGCTTCAATTTGATAATTCTTTTCAGTAATTTTCTCTGGTGAAATGAGGTGGCGAGAATGGGTTAATATGATATACTGTCTTGACTAGACTTTTTGGAAGTTTATAGGTAACAGAATTATAATCTGGATGGAACATTCGATTATTAGTTTGTTTGTTTGCATGCAAATATTAAATAAATGTATTACTATATTATTGACATTTTTCATCTCAAAGTTTCTGCATACATCCATAACACATTGGGGTGTTACACGTCAGCATAAACACAAACATACAGTCTACACTGTCTCTAACGGATGGATCATTGAGACCAGTACCAGGAAATTTGTCCGTTATTATTATAGAGAGAATCCAGTATAGAAAATTGTACTACATTAAGTCATGCGGAATAAAAAATTTTTTATTATATATTACATAAAAAAATATTATTAATTAATATTTAAAAAACAGTAATATAGACTGTTCTGTTGAATTGAATTCTATTTTTTTAACTGTTTCAATTCCTCATTTGTAAATTCCTTAAACTGTTGTTCAAACAAACAAGCTTACTTTTTCAATAGCCAATAAAGCATCTTGACTTGAAATAGGAGATGTCTCTTCGATGTCTTCTTCATCCTGATTTTCTTCATTAAAATTCGACATAGAAATTATTTCTTCTTCTTCTTCATCATCAACATTTTTTTCCATTTCATCAATATAGACAACATTTTTATTTTTTTATTTAGCGATTATGGGTAATTTTTTTAGGGAATTGTTATTCGCTCCCCCATTTTTGTTATTCACGCCCCTCCCATTATTAAGACAAGATAATCACATTTAAAGCCATTCATTGGTCACATTACTACACTTAGTCACGGGAGGGTGCGAATAATAATTCTCTTTTTTTATTAATATTAATTATAATCTAGATTTGGAGAGATCTGCAGTTTATTCCAGATCACGTGAATCCGTTATAGGCAGTGTTGTTGATTCATATGTAAGTCATATGAAGTGATTTTCAGATACAATCCGCTATACGTAATAAAAAGTTTAATCAATAATATTCGCTATAGAAAGAGACTTCAATAGTAAAAAGTCGGGACCAAACTTTTATCCGTTATAGAGAAAAATCCGTTATTATTATTATTATAATTATATATCTGATATAGAAAGATCCGTTATAGAAAGGTGTAGACTGTAGTTGAGCACACATATAAAAAATCATATGTAAGGATTTTTTATTGGGAAAAATGCAGACCAATTTACAAACAATAATATTAAATAATAAAAAATAAATAATAATAAAAAATAAATAATAATATCGTTATAAATTTTTTTCTTATTACGATAAATATTCTCCTAATACTAAGATTGCTTTTGCTGCTACTTCTCCAAAACTCTCCTCACTACTCTCACACTTGGTAAATAAATAAAAAAAGTATGTATAATGAGTATTCATTGTATTCATTGTAACATTTAATCATTTAAAAATATTTAATTTATTCGAATTAATTTGTTCTCTTTGTTCTGTTTGTTCTCTTTGTTCTGTTTGTTCTGTTTGTTCTGTTCGTTTTTATTCGTTTTATTCGTTTTTATTCGTTTTTTATTCATTTTATTCGAATAGAAACTTGTTGTCATGGAATAATTGTGATACATTGATTTATCATAAAATAATTATACTAACGCTTTATTTTTTAAAAGAACGTGATGATCTTTCTAAAAAAAGGAAATATACTACTACTACTGTCTAAGCTCTCTATACCGAACCTCTCTATAACGAATTTCCCTTTTTGTCCCCGATTCAATTTTTATAATTAATTTTTCTCTCTATAACGAGCATCTTAATAACTCTCCATATAACGAACAAAAGCAGAAAAATTACATATAGGGGACAGAGGGTTCGGTATAGAGAGCTTAGACTGTATTAGTATATAATAAATCTATACGAAAATTTCAAAATCTATCTAGTCTACCAATTTTGCCCCTACATTTATGAAAATATATCAAATGAAGGCTCTAACTTACTCTTCAACTTAACCTTGATAGATTTTTTTAAAAAAATTTTATTCTTGTTTAAAGTTTTATTTTGAATATTAAGATTAATAAAAATAGCAACGTTGTTTTGGAGTATATGTTATGAAATACTTATATGCCAGGGCTAGATGCGTAACTCAAATGTGCATTTAGCTAAGCTGACTAAACTATTTAGTCATATGTTAAGTCAAGTTTAGTCAAAATGATTATTACTAAATTAGGTTTTTAACCCTTTAAGCTGCCAGCCCTGTTATATGCCAATTTTAATTTTAATTGGAGGTTTATTTGCAAGCGTGGAGGAGATAGAGTTTGTATTTTTATCGGCGAAAAATTCGCATACAGTATATAATCTTTTATGTGTGTAACGCCCCGATAACACATGGCTAATTTCTTTACTAACATCACAAGACTACTTAAATTTTATTAATGGCTTGAATTTCCAATGCAACACACCTTGCACGTAGAATTTTTTTGGAGGAGGCATTGATTTTGCACAAATGGTAGTGTGAGATAGTAGTAATTCATTTATATCATGACATCATCAACGACGCATTTTGACATTTAGCATCATTTATTATTCTCGATCATTATATATATTCTATTCTATTCTATTTTTTTTATTGGACAAAAAGTCATGTTATTTGTAATACTTCAAGAAGTGATAAAAATACTTTGAATATAATTAATTAATAAGTTGGTGTGATTGGTCGATTCGTAACCCTTTCTGATGACTCATGGTTTGGCCAACCTTTAATTATTAGTTATTTTAGCTTTACTATATTGCTTGTGGGGACGCATTAATTATAGAGTTTCTATTCGTAATACTAATTCTTATTCGAATTATTTGTAATTATAATACAATTCAATCTTTAATTCAAACTATCCGTTTTATTTTAATTATTCATTTTTTTTATTCATCTCTATAATTATTTTATTCTGTTTATTCAAATTATGAGCTTTATTCGTTTTGTTAGTTTTATTTGGATTACTCGTTTTATTCATTTTATTCGAATAAACATTCAATGTATTTCGAATACTCGGATTCATAATGAATAGACAGAATAAACATTATTCAAATAGAAGCCCTATTAATATGACATTAAAAGAAATTTAGGGGTCCAGTTTATTCGAATCGAATCACTTTAAGCGCATAATTGGCTGTATGCCAGGTCTGATGACTTCGTAATAAATTAACTCAAATTGCAATATCTATAAAGTAATCACGGTTTTACAGTTTTACGGTTTACGACTTTAGGGTGTCGCACCGAATTCATTTGCGTAATATGAATTGCCATAATTGTGGCTAAAAAACTACTTTTAGAAAATTTTTTTTAAAACACTTTGGATGAAAATAAACATCATAATGATACTTCTACTAAAAGCACACAACTAAAAATCAACTTGGTATTATATTGATAATTGATTTAATAAATATTGAATAAATGGATGAAGGTGGGTTTGCAATTATAACATAACCACTTAGTGAAAGCTAATTATTTTATTGATTTTTTAAGATATTATTGATTAATATGATTGTAATTAATTATTTTATTGTTATTTTCGTTCGAAAATTATACAAAGTTTCTTAATAAATAGATATAATTAAAATTTATGGATTAACGCAAAATTCAATTATAAAAGAGTATATATTTTTAATGGAATATATGGAAATGAAATTTTATAAAAGATATGAAAATTTTGAATATGTCCAACCTGCAATAGATATAATGCCCATCGGGCATGACGTCAATTATACAATCCAAGGCCATTAACTGAAGGATGGACTAATGGCAACAAAACATTAGATGCAAAAGATTTTAAAAATTTAAAATGGAAACAAAAAATTTATATCCTTAAGTGAGTTATTGTAGGTTTAAATGGTATTCATCAAAAGACGTTATTCATTATGATATTCATAGTGGTAATATTCTTCAATAAAAATATACAAATACATTTATTACAGGTTTAGGATTATCATGTTCAGCTAGTCAAACATCTGCATTAAACAAAATGATATATTTGGAGGGCACTATACCAGAAGTTTCAAGGAGAAATCATATACAAAAGCAAGATATATATAGTTTTGGAGTTCTGGTGTCTGTAATGTCACCTGGCCAACAACTACTTAATTATTTGGCATATGATATAGATCTTGCAGTAAAAATATGTGAAGATGTAAGACCTGGATTTCAAACAATACACCAAAATTCTATATTGAACTAGCGTTCAGATGCATGGATGCTAACCCGGACAAATGTCTAACTGCTGAAGAAATCCGTAAAACTATTGATTTTTGGTTTAGTTCATTAAATGATCATTTTTATTCAAAAAAAGAGCAGGATGAATTTAAACCAATTAAAAAAGCGTTAGATGATAAAATTTGATTCTTTGACAATTACTCCAGTAATTCATCCAAATACAGTTTATACTAGCAGATTATTAAAATTTACAAGTTGTGAATTTCAATAAGGTGACAATAATAATGGTAATTATTTTCATTTCTATTAATTTTAAATTTATAATATTTATAATATTTAATAATACTCTTGTAATAAATTTTTTTGTAGATTCTCTACAGATTGAATTAACTATACGAGATGAATTATCCAAATAAGTTAAACTTTTGTCATATTAAAACTATTTAATATATATTTAATTTATATCTTGAGAAATGAGATTAACCAATTATATTTAATAGTGATACTATATAAAGTGAATTGGTCCTTAACTGTACAGTCTGATCCTGGGGACCGTGCCAGATTTAAATCCTGAAAAAGTCCCAACTTTTTTTAATGATTGCAATATTGTGAGGTAGTTTTTGGTCATCCTCAATTATGGCCTAGTTCGAGTTAACTTTTTAGTTACACTCATCGATTAATTGTAAGCTTTATATATAATGCTTGTCAATTAATTTGTTTTACGAATTTATCTTGCTTTCTTGTAATTACTTCATGATACATACATCTTTGTGAAATCCACTCTTCAAGACGCCAGAAAGAGATGAATAAAGACAATTAAAAAAGGCAGTATAATAAAGTTATTGCTTTCATTAGTGATTATTTTTTCACAATCTTGATTTACATCAACAAAACTTTTATACAACTTTTAACTTGTAATTATGTCTACTAATTATATTAAGAATGGTTGTCGAAATACTTTGCAGGGCGGGGAATTATTTCGTCAAACAGTTGTTGATTTCGTCGCATTTGTCGAAATTGACGACCAAAATATTGATTTTATATACGTATGTCAGTATAGTGATGTCACCAAAAAAATGATTTAGATTCGGAACCCTTTGTCTTATCATCATCATGATAAAAAAGAATTGAGAATAATCAGCATGGTAAATACCCAACGTTACTCTAGCTACATATTGAATTGATATATAAAATGCCATGTATAACACAATTAATAAAATTATTAAAACCCTAGGTTCTCAAAAAATGTACTTTGAGCATATGCGTCGATTTTGTCTGAACCTCAAAATTCAGTATGATATGATCATAACGTTACGAATACCTTATACTAGCAATAATCCACTAGTTTTGAGGTAGTGCCGTTGGTTTGACGAGCTATTGAATAGTAATATAGTTTTTTTTGGTTAATCAACACTCTACTGACCAGTTCCACACACACAATAAGATATACATGTAAGCTAATTAAGTCGGATGCAATAATCAATTGTTTAAAATAAATAAATGACCGACCTATCGAGTTTACATATACATTAATTAAATATAATCAAATAGTGTGTAGGTATACCAGATTTTAGATCACATGGTACAGGCATCTATGATAATTTAGGGAAATATAATTTACCATATCCAGAAGCAATTTTTGATATAAATTATTTTGAGGTATGATTCAATTAACATGTGTGTAGGGTTTTAAAAAAAGGGCCCAAAAAACAAATCGGCTGGTATAGTAATTACATATTACCAGTAATTTTCCCATTACTATCCTTGCCCAAAGCTGATGCACGATGTTAATATATTAGCTGAAATGTTTGCTTGCACTATATAAAAACAATCAATATATGTATAGTAATAGGAATCAATTGTTCGTCACGTCACTAAAATTTATTATTTGATGATCAATTTCGTCAATTTCGTCAAGTTCGTCGAAAATTTTCAGCTCTTCCAAAACATACAATGGAATGGATTCAATGGATCCCATTTGATCAGTTCGAAGATGCTAAATATTCAATTAAAGGAGATTTCGGATCTTTTTATATATAACACAAATATAAACGATTATGATGAAAACAAAGGATTTTTATTTATTTTGAGTCTCAAGCAGTGAGTGGTTTATTATCAATGTTTCCTGAAACTCCCTTCAATGATAGGTAAATTTAATTTAATTTCTAACTAATCAGAGATTTTATTCTTAATTAACTATAGAATCGAAAGATTGAAGAGGTTGACAAAATCAACCAATCAATGTCGATAGATGTTCTCATGTATTTATGTAAATAAAATTTATTATCATTATTATTATCATTATTTATTAATCAAAAAAATTGGTTTCGAAAAAAAAAAATAATTTTCCTTGATTATAAAATATTTAATCAAATAAAGCGTGTGCGTTATATTAATGAAATAAAATTTACATGTTAATTTAAAAAAAAAAATTGTAAATAAAATTGACAAAATTTCTTTGATTTTTTTTTTTTAGAGAAAAGAAAAATTTATAAATTATTATGATATCTTTTTTTTAAAAAGATACTTTTTTTGAATTAAATAAAGTTTTGCTAAAGGGATTGTTGACTTTTTTTTTTTCATTAAAAAAAACAGTAAAAAAAAATTTTAAAAAAAATAAATTATACAGAATAAATAAATAAATAAATAAATAAATAAATAAGATATATATAATATTAATTTATAATAATAATGAATGAAATATTAAAAATGAAAAATGTGCAAAAAAATGAAATTATTATTATTATTATTATTATTATTATTATTATTAGTATTATTATTATTAATATTATTATAAAAGATTAAAGTCTGGAAAAATTTAAAAAAAATGTTTATTCCTGTAGCACTTTTCTAGAAATAAAAAAAAATATAAATACAAATAGTGTCTATAATGACCGCGATGATGATGATGATGATGATGATGATGATGATGATGATGATGATGATGATGATGATGATGATGATGATGATGATGACTATGGTGAGGATAATAATTGAATATAACTAAAGCTTTTGTACAATTATTCTTGTAATTTTGCCATTAATAAATAATAAATATTTACTCTATAAAAATTATAAAAATAAACTTATTAGACATTAACATTTTATTAAAATAATTATTTACTCCTAAAGTTAAGAACAACATGATACTAACCAAAAACCTTTATCGTTACTATTAGTAGGAATAACCACCATTACTACTTCCGCTGCTCACTCTTCTACCACCACCTCTACCGCCACCACGACCGTTAGTTCTAATTGTGGTGTTTCCTCTTTGTTGTTTTTTACTGCCACGTTTCTTTACCGTGACCCAATCGCCATTAGCATTTGCAATCATAGTTGAGTTTACATTATTCTCATGGGTTGATGTTACAGGACTATCAATATCTGAAAATAAATCACTACTTGGTCTGGAATTAGATGGTGATTCAGGTGGTGAAAACGGTGCTATTATATGTTTAAAGCTTGATGTTGACAAATCATTATTCAATAGTGCAAGCTTATCTTGTTGTTGTTTCTTCTGCAGTTGTTGTTGTCCTTTTATTCCTGATCCAATTAATTTTATTGAGATTAATTCTGATTGTAGACGAGCTAACTCTTCTTTCAATAACTCTTGTTCATTTGCTATATAAACAAAAGTTTAGGATAATGATTAGAAAAGTTATTTATCATTGCAAAACTATATGTAAGAATATTATTTACCTTGTGCTTTTGATTGACTAATTTGTTTTTTTAATTTTGCGTTCTCGCTTTCGAGCTGATATATTTTTGCTTTTTCTTGAACTGGTTCAATAAATAATAAATTCAAAATTAGTTAGTATATTTGTGATGTTACACAAAATTAATACTACATAAATGCTCATACAACGTACCTTGTGAATTCGTTAGATTTTGAACTTGGTTTGTTAATTGTTTAATGGTCTTTATATTTGATTTTTTTTCTTTGTCAGATGTAGATTTAATTTTATTTAATTGTTCTTGTTTTTCTTCTATCTCTTCAGATAACCTATCTTTCTCAGATTTTATGTCTTCTTGATAAACCTCTATTATATATGATGTCAATCCATCTTTATAACCAATAATTTCAACGTATTCGTCAACCTCAGCTCTGGTGGCTATCAACTCTGCCGTTGTCCTCTTTAATTTATTATTTGATGTGGAAAGTTCTGCTTTAGTTGCATCCAGCAGGGATTTTATTGATGATAAATCAGCTCTTGCCCATTCAAGTTTGGATTTTGTAAAGGAAAGTTGTGCTTTTGTTGAATCAAGTTGTGATTTAAAAAAGGAAAGGTGTGCTTTTGTGGCTTCTAATTCATCTGCATGCTCTTCCTTGGTGGCATGAAGTTCTGCTGAATATTTGGCCTTGATCACTCCTATTTCTGCTGCAAATTTGGCTTTGGTTGCCTCTACTTCTGCTGAACACATTGCTTGTGTTGCTTCTGCTTCTGCATTGTATTTTAATTGAGTATTTTCAAGTTCTAACTGTGTACTCTCTAGATCATATTGAATTATCTCAAGTTCTTTTTTCATCAGTTGTAATTGACTTTTGTGTGATTGTACTAATTTCTCGCGGTCTGATGATTGATCTTGCAGTTCTAACACTGCCAAATCTCTTTCTTCCATTATTGAGTCTAGGTCAGTTTTAACTGTTTGTAATTCATGAGCGCATTCCAACAATGAAAAATTCAAATCTCTTATTTCTTTCTCACGCACTTTTAATTCAGATTTTATTTTGTCCAACTCATTTATTAAGTTGTCCTTCTCTTTTTTGGTTTTTTCTGCCATCTTCGTCAACTTATTTATTTTCTGGTCACGTTCCACTAGTGAACTTTTGAGATCTGTGATTTCATGACTATTATCTTTTAATTGCTTTTGTGCTTTCTCCAATTCTGATAAGGCCTTTTCTTTTTGCGACTCCAAACCCTTTAGTTTCTTTTCCAAGGATTCCAATGTCGTCTCGCGTTGTTGTATTTCCTCTTTTAAACCGTGTATTATTGTTAAAGGTTCGACAACTGATGCACGTGTTTCAGCATCTCCGTTATTATTAAGATGATGACTAGACCTTTGCTTTTTTTTTGTCAAATAAGTTTTTAATGTTGAAGTTATATCCTTACCATCCTTACTATTATGTTTACTATTTGTAGAGTTTCTGCTGGTGTTGGTATTGGTATTAGTGGTTGCGTTGTTGCTAGTAGTGTTGTTAATGTTTGGTGAAGTTGGTGAAGTTGAGGTGGTAGTTGTGTTGTTTGTGGGTGGTGATGATGACGGTTTTGATGACCGTTTTGATAACGATGATTTTTTTGTCGGTGTTTTTGATGATGATTTTGATGGTTGTGGAATATTCGATATACCTTCATCCTGTGAACGAAAAAAGGCAAAATTTTGTCTAGTGCTATTTATATTATTGTTACTACTAATAGCGCCAGTACTTTGTCGACTTCCTGAGTTCCGATTTTTTAGTTGTAAAAACTTTAATGATTTCATGAATTGTTGGGGTTTTTTTTTAAAAAAAAGTAAAAAAAAAAAAGGAAATCTTTTTTTGATTCGAATTGAATTATATTTTAAATTTTTTTTTTGTGAAAAAATTAATGTTTTTTGTTTTTGTGGAAAAACAAATCTATATTTATTTATTTATTTTTGTGCATCGTCAGAATTAATATCAATTCGTTTAGCTTAATTGAGTATTTTTTTTTTAACTAATAAATATTTTATTTATATTTTACTAATTGACTATTTGTTTTTTTATTAATTAAATTTATTTTACGGATTTAAGAATATCTCGACAAAAATGTCGTAATTTATTACATGCGTTATTATTTATTATTAATTATTATTATTATTTTTTAATAATAATGTACGATATTGTATGAATATCATTCATTTATTATTTATTATTCTTACGTAAATTTTCTCATCGTTTATGCTCTATGTGGAACTTTTGTAGCATCAATGAGAGCAATTGATATATTAAATTGGGTAGAGTTTTTTCTTGAAATTTTTGAACTTTAATTTGTTCATTTTTTTTCAAAATTACAAAAAATAAATAAATTTAAACTGTACATATTTTTCCCTATCTAGACGCAACTTAAATGTCAGTGCAACATAACAATAGGTTATCATTGGAAAAATACTTCACAGGCCATATATACAGTTGTAATATTGGTGTTGCTTTAAATAATTGAATAAAATATTTTGTGAATATATATAGAAAAGACGTTTTGTTGTATATAAAGATGAATATTTTGTTCGTCCTTACTCTCAGGATTTGGAAATAGGAATCTATTCTTGTGTAATAAATAAGTAAATAAGTAAATAAATAAATAAATAAATAAATAATAAATAAATATGATTGATTGATTTGATATCTTTGTTGATTTCAAATGCTAGCAGCATTTACACTGGGTTATGGTTATATTTGACGTGTTTAATCACGGAAGAAAGAAATTAAAAAAGAAAGATATTATTTTCACCAATTATGATCATAATGTCGTAGATTCTCAAAGAAATGAAGACTATCGTTAATATTTTTGAATTAAGACGCTTATTCCATCCATCCTGCATGAAACAAACGTTCCGCCAAAATTAAGTTTAATATATTTTGACCCTAAGGGCTTGAAATAACATCGCAAAAAGAACAGAATTTGATCAAGTTTACTTTTAAGGGTAGGTTCATTCTCTACATGTTAAAATTGTGAAACTTGTATTTCATTGGTCACAAATTTCTTTGAATTCTTGAAAGTTTTTAACCAATGATTGAAAAAGTGAGTGGAGTTCGAGCCCCAAAAAGTTAAATTCTTTGGATCGTCCATATTAATATAAAAAAAAACTAGAAAATTCCTTCGACATATCTTGTGTTTGTTCGAAAACAAATAAACTAGCTTGAAACACTTTATTAAAAAATATGATAACAAAAATAAATTGTGTATATATATTTTTAATTATTTAATTTATAATAAATTAACCTTTTATTTGACAGGGAATAATGGGTGTTTTGAATATAATAATAATAAATAAATTCGATAATCCATACAGTACTATTAAAAAATATGATAACAAAATTAAATTGTGTATATATTTTTTTAATTATTTTTAATTTATAATAAATTAACCTTTTATTCGACAGGGAATAATGGGTGTTTTGAATATAATAATAATAAATAAATTCGATAATCCATACAGCACTATTAAAAAATATAAGATTTATCGAAGGCAAGTAATTAGCAAAATAAATAATCGTATGAAAAAGCCTAATGAATATTTTATTTAATTTTTGTGTCAATGAATTCAAACAACCAACATTTTTTTATTGACAATTAATGATTGTTACATTTGTATTTTTGTAATAATTTATTTACCCTATCAAAATATCTAACGAAAAATTTTAATTAATTTATTAATATGAATTTAACCTAGGTGCGGCAGTAACCTATGGATTTTTCAGAGTCCTCATAATGCTATTTTTAATTGTAGTGTCATGTTATGAGCGAGGAATTTAATAAATTTACATCTATGCTCGCTTTTCTTCTTCCATTCTCACCAATTTTTAATTACATATCATTCAATGAACCCAATATGCTTAATCTTGCAATATCATAAACTCTTGAATATCGATTATTATAAGTTTTATATACTTCGTATACGTCATTTTCTCCATTATTTTTTTTGTTATCACTACCAATATCCTCATAATCATAATCGTCGTCATCAACTTCTTCTTCGGTTGTCCATTGGTCTTCTTCGTCTTCTTGTTGTTCTAACAGATTCTCGTAATGCTGAAAAAAAAAATCAAATAAATAATGTTTTGTTAACATCTTTTCCCAATAAAAAATAAAACAAACAAATGTTAATATTACTAACTTCTTTAATTTCTATTAGTTTCTCATAATCTTGATCGTTAATATCCATTTTATTCAATTCTAAATTTATATTTTCAATAATTTCATTGTAATCCGGACATTTCAAAAACTTTTTTAATAATTTGTTACACCTTGGACATTTGCTAAACTCCATTTCTTTCTCTTGTTTTTCATCTTTCTCGTTTTCGTCGTCATCCTCCTCGTCCTCGTCGCTCTCATCAATTACTTCCACAGCAATATGATATAAATTATCAACTTTTGGTTCAGGATACCCACACTCACTACATGCAATGATTTCTTTATGAAAATGATTTTGTTGATCACAACTATCACAAATTTGTCCTCGTTGTTGTTGTTGAATTCTTTTTCTACGTTTTTTGATTATATTTTGAATTTTTTTTAATTCAGATTGTTTTTGTCGAAACCATTCTTCACAATTATCACATTGATATTGAATATCATCATCATCATCATCATAATCATTATTATTATCATCATTATAAAATCTTGATTTTGGTTCATTACATCCTTTACAAATACCAAAAAAAATTTTTC
The DNA here is from genome assembly GCA_958430865.1 of Entrophospora sp. SA101. Lineage (NCBI taxonomy): Eukaryota > Fungi > Glomeromycota > Glomeromycetes > Entrophosporales > Entrophosporaceae > Entrophospora > Entrophospora sp. SA101. Next base: position 23,394 of record CAUDNR010002669.1, on the reverse strand, counting down.
TTCGATTTATTATTATTGATGTTGCGGATAATAATGATGGTTGTGTGGATTGGGGCAAGGATGAAGGTGAATGTTGTGATGCGGAAGAATTTGTTGTTTTAGTTGTTGGATTAGATTCCATTTTTTTTTCTTGTTTTTTTTTTCAAAAATTTTCAAAAATTAAAAAAGTTAAAAAAGAATTGAAAGATATAATATTTTTATAATATTTATTATTTACTATTAATATATTATAATTATTATAATATTGGGATCTTTGTATTATAAAAACAATTATTAATAATCGTGTGGAATTAATTACACATTGTTAATATTAATAATGTTGTATAAAGTGATACATGCCAAAATAAAATTTCAATATATATTTTTAGAAATCTCTTCAAATCTCAATTAATTAAACAATTCAATTATTTGAAAATTAATTCATTCTATTTTTGTAAAAAAATAAAATCAAAAATTCTTTTAATCATGCAGAAAAAATGAATAAATATTCAGGTGGAGTGGATAGTTTCCAAATTTGTACTAGTTTACTATTAGTCGAACGATTTGTCACATTAAACGATTGGGAAGTGTATTTTCCGAAATTTTTTGGTGATCAACGTCGAAATTCTATTAATAAAATTAGCCACAAACCTTAATTTTAACCCTTTTTTGCTCAGCAATCTCTTTGAGACACAGATTTTTTAAGACTTATTCCTTCTTTTTTAAAAAAATTAGGAGAGATTATCAATAAAATAGTAAAAAATCTTGGTGTTAAAGTTTGTCGACCAAATTACCGCATTCGGAAATTAATTATCTATTTTTGGTCATTATTCCCTGATAATCTCCTGCCTACATTTTTTCCTTTTTGTGTATTGATAAATAAAATTTATCAAAATTTAATGTTTTTTGGAGTTTTTTGCCATTTTCACTAAACTTTAATAAACAACAATACACATAAAGCTATACCTATATGAAAAATTACAATATTTTACATCTTTTCAACCACTCACCAAGTTTATAAAGGTAATATTGGCAAAAAATCTTAGCTTTGAAATAAAAAGTAATGCTGTTTTTGAATAAACATAGCTTAACATAGAGAGCCTCTATCAATATGGGAGAGGGCTCATTAGAAAGCTATAATGCCATAGTTTTATTTTTGGTTAATAATGATGTTTGTATTTGTTATAAAAATAATGAGATATTTTAAAAAACTAATTTGTTACACGAGTCTGATTTTCTATTTTATATATGTAATTACACTTCCTGTGACATATCGTTTGACTGCTATATAAAAAAGCGTTGACCAGTGTGTAAATTTCGTCCATGTAACTGATAGCATAATGGACAGCATAGCGGACATTTGCATATTTGGTAATGATTTGCATCAATCACATTTTGATTTTATCACGTAAAAAAGAATTTTGATTGGGCTGAATATCATTACTAAATTAACAATTACACAAAATCATTGATTGCGCACAAACATTTTTTGACATTAATTTTTAAACATAATAATAATAAACAAACCTGTTTTTAGCTGTTAAATTATATTTTTTATACATAAAAAAATGTGATGTGAGATAAAAACACATTATAAAAAATAAGGAAATTAGAATTGTGCAAAAATATTGGTTTACAAATTTTTTTGCAAAAATCCCTTTCATAGTAATAGATTGTGTGAATTTAACATCTTATTTTTTGTAAATAAATAAAATTCAATGTCATTATAACAGTAGTGACTTGTTCTTCCTTATTATCCATGGTACTGTATTATTTACATTCTATATATAAACATTGATTGTTACCAATTTGGGTAAAGATATTCAAAGATGAAATTTGTGTTTTTATTTTATTATTTATATACAATGTCTAGACAAAATAGGGTATCAATGATGGAATCACTTATAATTAAACAAAATGTACAAAAGAACTCTGAATTCCATGTAAAAATAAATTGGGGCATGCTGCAAAAAAACCAGACAAAGTGAACATTGGTGTTACCAAGAATTTCAGGGATCAAAATTTAGCCATTTGTAATGTGATCATAATTAACAGTTTTATAATATCCCATTTGTTATTTTAAGTGATATATAGAACTATCCCTATACAAAATAATAACATGAAACTCATTTACATCAGGTTTACCATGGAACCCAAGAATTATAGCATCATTAGAAGTATTTTGAAGAAGGAACAAGATGAAAAAATTGCTCCTTATGTTTTTAAAATAAATGATACCAAGACACCGGAAGCTTATCTAAAAAAAGAAAGGATTACTTATGAAATTTACCAAGAAGAAAGAAAAATCATAAATGTTAGAAAAAGAAAACAAAATAAAAGTGTGCTATTACCTAACAAAAAGCAGGAACCCTTAGAAAGAAAATAATCTTATTATTACAATTTTTTTTACTGACTATTACTACAAAGAAAATTCTCCTTTATGCAAACTTAATTAATGATCATCATATTGCATTGCTTATCAATAAAAAACATTGTTTGAGTTTTGAATCTTTTTTTTTTATTTTTAAAAAATGACAACTTTCAAGGAAGTGAAAACCAATTAGAAGTTGTAAGAGAATACAAAGAAGCAAAATGGAAGTTGGAGGAGTTTATGAAGGAGGAGAACTTGAGGGATTTTAAAGAGATATGGGAGATGGATGAATTAAAGGAAGAAAAGGCAAGATTGGTGAAGGAAAAGGAAGTTAGGTGGGCATTGTATGAAGAAATGTTACATGGAGGGAAAGGTAATGAACAAATTGCATAAAAAAAAATATTTTTCATTCATTCATTTATTTGTTTGTTTGTGAGAATATTGTATACTGTTTACAACATTAGTTAACTTATTTCTCTTTGGTTATTTTTATTCCATCTTCTAAGTTTGTCCTGAATTAACTCTGAATTACCTTGTTAGATACTACAACAAACAAAAGTATGTGCTTGAAATTTTAGAGTTATATCTACTTGTTTTTATATATTCATTCAATTTGTTTTTTTTATTCACAATCAATTATTGGGGTGTGCGACATTCTAAGAAAATCCAAACTAATTAATGTCATATATTGATTGGTTATATGTGATTTTTTTTTGTGATCTGCATATCACTTACAGAATTTCCAAAATTTACATAAAGAACATAGTAAACATATTGTTTTCAAAACACTACTCCTCCTCTGTTTTCAAAGATATAGGCATTAAATTTCCATAAAAGGTAGTATATACATTATACTTTAGAGCTATGGAAAGATTTAATGGATTAAAAATATCAGTGGTGTAAAAAACTCATTCATCAGGAAAATGTGTATCAAAAAACATGTTTTCCTGATGCTTCAAAATACAGAAAATTTCTTTCTTTATTGTAATACTACTATCTATTGCAACTTCTGAAAAAATTGTATGAAATAAAGATTCTCTCTCCATAGCACTGTTCTACAAATGTATCCTGATCAAAAACCTCTAATTATTTTATAAATGTAACGATTTTCCAGAAGCCTTAGTGATTGAAAGTTCATAATACTATTAAAACATGCTGTTTTCAAACCACTATATAGCAGAAATGTAATTTGAAAATTTTATTAATTTATGGCGTTGATGATTATGAAATGAGATGTATTTTCATCTACAAACCTTTTAAAACTTGATATTTCATTACATATTTGACCAATATCTTCTCTAACTTTTTCAAGTTTATATAATTTTTTTTTCATGTCATTAAATAATAGTTTGGTTGGCTCATCCAATTCTTGATAACGCTCATAATCCTCATAATCATCATAATCTACATAATCCTCATAACTGTCATCATCTTCAATTATATCTGGAAGATTACTCCTTGCTTCTAAATAATTGTTCACTTCAATCAAATACGATTCATTTAATTCATCATGAATTTTCTTAAACTTTTTAATTATTCTTACATATTTGTCTAACTATAGATGCTGGTCACAATTCTTGGTGATGGTTGCAACCATATTTGCAACATATAAAAATGGTTTGCGACCACTTTAGTTTCATTTTTTGGATTGCAACATGGAACACTACATCTAACCTATCAAGATTTTGACATCTTATAAAGCTATCCAATTTATTGATCCTTTTTAATCTCAACTATTCCATTATGTCATCTCGATCAATATATAATTGTCATCTTCCCTCTTTATACCATGTTTTGCTTACTAGCATTACATTTGTAATTTTTTTGGGATCTTTGATTTGCTTTATAATTTGACCAATTAGTTCTGATGGTAACTTAAATGCTAGAGGATTAATTTCTACATATTCTATGATCTCTCTTACCTCTACTAGGTCTCTGGTCTCAAATGGGTCTTTGCTATCATCTAGATAAGAAATTGCTTTTGCAATATAGTGATATGCTTGAATTATATATGCAAACATTTTTTGATTTCTTTTTATATAGATAGCAGAAATATTTAATTTGAAAATTTTATCAATTTATTAGTTTTCTAGTTTCATTATAGACATGCTATGCACATCTTGCTCATTTTACTTGCTCTCCTGTTAACTACTTGATGAAAACTTTTTTTTCTTGGATTAGAATACATAGTAAATTTAGCATATATCCTATAAAAAATAATGATATTGAAATTAGTATGAAAGAGGTCTCTGGAGTATATTCTGTATATACATGATATAAAAAATAATGCTATCGAAAAAAGTATGAAACAGGTGTCTGAAGAACCAAATAGTGCACTCTGTGCCAGAAACACCCATAGTACACAACAGAAATGAATAAGTCAGATGTAGGACAAATTCATGATTTTTTCAATGAGATGAGTTCTGAAGAAATCAAATGTTTTAAAATTAAACAAGCAAAACTTTCAGTAGCTTCCTCACCTTGGTACCCACCTTAAATGATACTCCTTTTTTTATGTTTAGTTAAAAATTAAATTTATTATATAATTGATGTATACTTTTAAAATACTTTTATTATTTTCCTAAAGAAATAGAATAATTTTGATACAGTTGACTATATCAAACCCGGCTATACTGAACTCTGGATATAGCAAGTCAAAATCACCATGACTTAGTGAAAATTTTAGATTATCTCATAATAGAAAAACAGACTTGTGTAACCAATAAGTTTTTTAAATATCTCATTATTATTATAACAAATTCAAACACCATTATTAATCAAAAATAAACTATGACATTATAGCTTTCTAATGAACCCCTACCATATTGATAGAGGCTCTCCATGTCAAGCTATACTTATTCAAGAACAGCATTACCTTTTACTTCAAAGCTAAGATTTTTACCAATATTACTGTTACTGGAATTAAATATTGATGCAGATATTTTGGCCAAATCTCTTAATTCCGGGACAATTTAAATTTTTACTTCTATTTTAATTATTTTATTATTATTTATTTTTAATTTTATTAATTTATTTTTATTTTTATTTTTTTATTTTTTATTTATTTATTAATAACTTGTAAAATTATTTTAAAAGCATTTTTTAGGAAATGATGAATAAAAGTGTGTGTGGCATTAAATAAAAAAACAAATGTATATAGCATTTTTAAAAAAATGATGTGTGTAGCATTGAAAAAAAAAATGGAGTGTGCCGTTTTCTTGATGCTACATTGAAAATTTCTAGCATTGAATTCAAAGGACCTTTTGTCCATTTTGGCTTGCCATATATTATGCATAAATTTAAAATATTCTTTAAAAAACGCACATATATATAAATTTATTATGTATATCAGTGCCAAAGATAGATGTGGAAATTTCTGCTCAAAGTTGATCCTGATTTCCATTACCTAATAAGTATTGTATAATAATATACATATCAGTCGCAGGACATTGCAGATATACAGGGGGTCAAGTGTCACTCATATATAAAATTAATGATCTTTGTGCATGTAAAATCAAAGAAAAAAAATCACTCTGGTATACACAAACCTACCCGATTTAACCAAGATTGTTCCTTGAATTATAAAAAATCGAAATACACTCCCCTAAAAAAAGTATTGACTCACTTGATGATCCGCGAAAATAATTGGGTAAATGGGTAATACAAATACTCATTTTTTAACTAAGCAAATCGATGTTGTGTATTAGTGAGAAAATGTTTAACGAAATGATTCCTATAAAATTCTAAAATACCACATCGGACCGATCGTTATTGATAATTTTATGATCTTTAAAAGTCAAATTAAAATTTTTCAAAATTTTTTCAAAAAAGTTGCACTTAGAGCTATTTTAATATACAATGTTTTAACGCATCTTGGGAACTTAGAAAATGTTGTTCCATTTGTTTTCAAATATATAAATATGAATGTTC
>CAUDNR010002668.1:150260-187780 GCA_958430865.1 Entrophospora sp. SA101 | reverse complement strand
GGGCATGCTGCAACAAAACCAGACAAAGTGAACATTGGTATTACCAAGAATTTCAGGGATCAAAATTTAGTCATTTGCAATGTGATCATAATTAGAGTTGCCTTTCTAAACTCTAACCTCTTTTCTAAACTAGTTTAAACTGATTTTATGACATATATGTGTAACCATGATTACCGAAATCATTCATTTTCTCTTATTTTCTCTTCGCAACTAAAGTTTTTATCAAAGTTCATTTTATTTTGATATTATTGTCCTGACAATTAATTAATTATTAAATCATTGGTTTAGCTTAAAAATATATTATAATTTTCTTATTTGTTCTAATATAATTTTTCTTAAAAATATATAAATTTTTTTAATCACAATAATGTCAAACAATACTGATGTAGATATAAATAGTTTATCAAATTCAAAAAAACTTGGTGGGCGACCAAAAAATGCAGTTTGGCAACATTTCGAATGTTATCCCTCAAAACATCCAGGACATTTTGGAGCCAAATGCAAAACATGTAATTGTAAATGGAGTAATGGAGCTGTTAATAAACTGCAAGTCCATTTGGCACATGAATGTGAATACATTGAAGAAGAGATCAAAAAAAGATATATGTATATTGTTGCAGAAAGAGATGGTGTAAGTGAATCTTTAGAGAATACAGCATATAAAGCAAATACACAATCACTTTCTAATTTTTGGGATAAAGATGAGACATTATCAAAAGAACATGCAGGAATTATAGATTGTTCAATTTTAAAGGCTTTTGTGGTTTGTGGTATCCCCTTTAGAATAATTGAAAACCCTTTTTTCATCAACATGTTAAAAATCTCAGATCAAATTATAAACCTCCTTCACAAGATTGTCTTAGTACTAAATTATTATCAGATGAAGCTGTTCATGTGGATATAAAAATTAATAATATTTTAGAAAAGGCTAACAACTTGACATTGGGTATGAATGTTTTTATTTTATTAAAATTAATATAATATTCTTTGTTCTTATTTTCCAATTTAAAAAATAGGCATTGATGGTTGGAGCAGCCCTAAAGGTTATTCCATTTATAATTTTATGATCACCACAGCAGATAACAAAGAATATCTCTATTCATTATGTGATTTATCTGATGTTAGTCATACTGCAAAAATTTTAAGAGATGAAATTGAACGTGTTTTATCCAGAATTGGGCCAAACAAATTTGCAGCTGTAGTGAGTGACAATGCTTCAGCAATTCTTAGTGCAAGAAAACAAATTTCAAAAAATATCCTTCATTTTGAATACCAATTGTATAGCACACTGTGTGAATTTGATAACAAAAGATATCATGAGTATGTTTTTTTAAAATTTAGGCTTTTTTAATATTATTTATGGTTTAATAATCTATATTTTAAAAAACATTACAATTAGAGCACTCCTTTCCATATAAAGTTGTTAAACAATGTAACAAAATTAGCCATTTTTTTAAAACTTCCCACAGAGTTGGAGCATTATTAAGAAAATATATTGATGAATATGGTATTAAAGGTGGTGGACTTCGTTTGTACACACCAACTAGATGGACTTCAATGTTTGAGACCACTAACTCTGTCCTCCAACTCAAACAACCATTGGAAAAGGTTTAAATATTAATTACTTTCTTATTTATTTTTTATTTTGTCATTTGTAAGATTATAATATATGATAACAAAATTTTCAATTTAAATAAAGATTTATGAAAGACATAAAGATTTACTTACAAATGATAAGGTGAAACATATTCTTGGTCTAAGAGGTTTTTTTCATGATGTTGGGCTGGTAACTTCTGTATTGTTGCCATTACAAAAAGCAATTCTCAATTTGGAAGGAACAAATGTTAACCTTGCAGATTGTTTCATCCAACTTGTAAAACTTGCAGTAAATATCAACAAATTTCACCTGAACATGGATTAATTGAATTTAGGAACCATTGTATTAAAGTCATCAATAATAGATGGGAATCTTTTGAAATACATCCATATTTGCTTGTGTATTTTCTTCACCCATTATACCGTGGTAAGCATTTAACTTTTTTTTTTATTATAAAAGAATTTAATATATATATAAATTATTGACATCTTATTTTTGTTTAGGAGTTGGTTTAAAATCAACTATTTGGCCAAATTTAACTAAATATGCAGGAGAAATCTTTTGGAATATGAATAAAAAAAATCACTCTAATAATAAAGTAGCAGAATTAATAGGTCAAATGGCAAACTTTAAATGTTCAGAAGGTGTTTTTTCTATCCAATATTCTTCTTCTTACACAAGACCAAGAACTTGGTGGCAAGTTATTGATGATTCAAATGAATATGTAAAGAGTTTAGCAATTAAAATTTTCTCAATCACTCCTCATAATGCTGCTTGTGAGAGAGCATTTTCTGCACTAGGATTCTTGTATGGAAAAAGATGGCAATGTCTTAGTTTGTCTACGATTGAAGATATGGCAAAAATTAGATATTATTTATATTCAAATATTAAAAATGAGTTGAATTATGAATCTAAAGAAAGATCTGAAGAAGAACTAAGATCTCTAGTCCAAGGAAGTGGATTTTTTGATGATAATGATGAAGACTATGATGAAGGTGATAGTGAAGATGATAGTGAAGGTGAAGAAGGATTAGAAATACCAAATGAAGATGTTTATGTTTTAATTATTAATGAGATGGTTGATTTAAATAATCCAATATTTAATGAGGATTATGATGATTTAAATGATAATATTGAGGTAGAAGATGAGAATATGGAAGAAAGTTCTGAAGAAGTATTTGATTTTGATGCAATTCCTGAAATTTCACCTCCATCAAATATGTAAAAATTATTATTTTTTAAAAAAATTTTATTAATAATGATAATAGTAGTATTTTGGTTGTTTTTTTTTTATTAAGAAAAAATAAAAAAATAAAGATTTATTTGTTTGGTTTGGAATTTTTTGGAGTTTCGAAAATAGTTTAGGAGTTTCGAAAACAGTTTAGGAGTTTCGAAACAGTTTAGGAGTTTCGAACAGTTTAGGAATTCTGGCCCATTTTCTAAACCAGTTTAGAAGGGTTTAGATTTCGAATAGTTCTAAACTCATGAGTTTCGGAAGACAACTCTAGTTCACAAGTTCAAATGATTTTTTGAACTGGTTATTTAACTTTTGAACCAGTTATTTAACTGACAGTTCAAAAGTTAAATAACTGTCATTGCCAACACTGAATTTTTGTGATATACTGTATATATACCAAATAAATTTTGTATCAGAGGGAAATGATGTCATTTTGGGCACTCCCTTTGCTATATGAAAATGGATTTTTGTATTAATTTTCATCTCACGAAAACTAGTTTTTGGTGTAGCTATGTATGAGGCGAGTGACTTAAAAGAGGTTCAGGAATTATTTATCCTTGCTGATCATTAGAAAATCACATGACTACACTCTACCCTTGAATAGCTTTTAACTAGAAAAGTTAATGAAAATTTAATTTTTACATCAATTTTAAGAAGGTTTGGATTACAAAAATTTATTTTTAAGGTATGGATAGATTTACCAAGAATTAGTGAAAATATGGATAATTTTTTCAAATGGTATGGGCAAGGCTTTTAATCTTTTACATGTTATTATTATATGCTATGGGTAAAGGAGAAAAATGTTACATAAAGTTTTCTAAAATTTACTAATAGCCTGGATGTTACCTCAATTATAATAATCGGTTTTAAACCTCCTTAAAAAACGAGGATGATCAAGAACCCTTGTCAAATTAACAATATTAATTTGGTACCTTTTATAACGAGTAATATCCTAACATTTACATACTCGATTTTCTGGCGCAAGACTTTCTACCAAGTCAATTCCTGTACATTTCTGATTTAACTTATTCATCTTCTTTCAGGCCAAACCAGAAAGAAATGCAATAATTTAATTGCCCAGTAACTTTTCGACAAGCAGTGCTTCTTTCATCCGATAAAAAAAGTAATTAGTGACTTTGTCTGTCTTTGGTGCTCGAGTTTGAAACGCACGTAGACATGTCAATATTGATATGTAAAGTTGTGCTAACTTGATGTTTTTTTCGATTTTTTGACTTTGAACGTAATAATAAGCACACAATAAAATAAAAACGCGTTTGAGCTGTCTTTAGCGTCTGAGTTTGGAAGTTTGGAATACATATAGGCTGGTCAATATTGGTACGTAGAACAACCTTTACATGATACATAAGGTACAGTTTTCGTAAAAGAAATCCTCTTATTGTTAAATTACTAGAATCACGATGAGTCAATCACTAGAGTTTGGTGTTTTTTTTTTTTTGATGTTGAAGTTGCGAGGTTCCAGAAAAATTTAAAGGTTACACACAACATTAATTACATATTTACAGTAACCAGATTTTAAAATTTTAAAAATTCTACTACTAAATAAAATTTAGATATATATTAATAATAATAAAAATGGATCCAGATCAAGTCCCAAATCTTTATAAACAACAACGTGGACCTCCTAAGGTGATTAAACTTGTTTAATATAAATATATATAGGTTTTTTTTTATAAAACAAGAAAGAAAAAAAAACTAATTATATAGATTTCATTCTAGATCAAAAATAAAAATCCAGCTCCAATTCAAATTACTGCTGAACAAATTCTTCGAGAAGCTAAAGAACGTCAAGAATCTGCAAAAAAAGCTCCTCGGCAAAAAATCTCAGATTTAGAAGAGCTATCCGAGTATCGTTTACGTAAAAGAAAAGAATTTGAAGATGCTATAAGAAGAAACAGATTAAATGTTGGTAGCTGGTTAAAATATGCAGCATGGGAAGAAAGTCAAAAAGAATTAAATAGGTATTTTCTTGATCATATTATGCGATTTTAATTCTTATAGAGATGTGTTAATTTTTTTTTTCCTCGTTTTTAATTGTTTAAAAGAGCAAGATCTGTATATGAAAGAGCATTAGATGTTGAATCAAGAAATGTCACTTTATACATTAAATATACTGAAATGGAAATGAAAAATCGTAATATCAACCATGCCAGAAATTTATTTGATCGTGCTGTAACATTATTACCAAGGGTTGATCAATTCTGGTAAATATTATAAAATATTATCATCATTATCATCATCATCATCATCATTATGATTTTAAATTATAATTTTAATTTTAATAAAAAGGTACAGATACACTTATATGGAAGAGATGTTGGGTAATGTTGCAGGCGCAAGACAGATTTTTGAACGTTGGATGCAATGGGAACCAGATGAATCAGCATGGAATTCTTATATAAAAATGGAAAAAAGGTATGGCGAAATTGATAGAGCTAGAGCAATATATGAAAGATTTGTGAGTGTACATCCTGAACCTAAAAATTGGTTAAAATGGGTTAAATTTGAGGAAGGTCAAAATAATTTAGGTAATTAATTATGAAAAAAAATTTTTTTATCAAAGTATATGTATTTTATATGTGCAAATTTTAAATTCTTGTGATTAAATATCAATAATTTCTTTTTATTAGAAAGGTGTAGAGAAATTTTCAGTCATGCTATTGAAATTTTGGGAGAAGATCAAATGGATCAAAAGATTTTTATTGCATTTGCAAAATTTGAAACAAGGTTGAAAGAGGTGCGTGTCTTTTACCACAATTCAAACAAGAAATTATATCTTTATTAGGTACATTTTAAAAATTTATCTTTTAACCTAGTAATAAATTATTTATCTATTTGGTGATTATTATAATTATAACTATTGATTCAATAGTATGAAAGAGCAAGAATTATTTATAAATATTCTTTGGAAAAATTACCAAGGTCTAAATCTGAATCACTTTATAATGCATACACACAATTTGAAAAACAATATGGCGATAAAGAAAGCATTGAAGATGTTGTAGTAGGAAAAAGAAGAGTCCAATACGATGATGTATGTGGCATTTTTTAAATATTTTAAATTAGTCTTTAAATGAGTTTTATCATTTTTGTAAATTAAAAATAAATTTTTAGGAATTAGCAAAAAATCCTAAAAATTATGATGTATGGTTTGATTATGCAAAATTAGAAGAAAATTCTGGCAATGAGGAAAGAGTACGTGAAATTTATGAACGTGCAATAGTTGAAGTACCACCAACTGATGAAAAAAGGTTTTGGCGTCGTTATATATATTTATGGATAAATTATGCATTATATGAAGAACTTGTAACTAAAGTAAAGTATTGTTGTTATATTATATTTAAAGTTGTAAGAATTTATTAATACTAAAAAATTTTTTTATTAAAGGATTATGATAGAACACGACAAATTTATCAGGCATGTCTAAAATTAATACCTCATAAACGATTTACATTTGCAAAAATATGGTTGCTTTATGCGCAATTTGAAATACGACGTTTAGAATTAAAGGCTGCAAGAAAAACTTTGGGTACTGCAATTGGTGAGTTGAATTAATTTTTATTATATATTGTTTAGAAGAAAAATTAACTTATTATCTTATATATATATATTTTTTTGGTATTAGGGATGTGCCCAAAAGATAGGCTTTTTAAAGGATATATTGAATTGGAATTACAGGTAAATAAATATATACTGCATGAGGCTTTTAAAATTCATTATAAAAAGATTAATATATTCTTTTAAAAAAAGTTACGAGAATTTGATCGTTGTCGTACTCTATATTATAAATATTTGGAATATAACCCAGCAAACTGTTATGCATGGATTAAATTTGCAGAATTAGAAAAAATGTTGGGTGATTATGATCGATGTCGTGGTATTTTTGAATTGGCAGTCGATCAACCAATAATAGATATGCCAGAACTTTTATGGAAGGCATATATTGATTTTGAATTTTCAGAACAAGAATTTGATAAGACAAGACAATTGTATGAACGTTTGTTAGAGAAGACAGGTCACGTTAAAGTGTGGATTAGTTTTGCACAATTTGAATTGTATGCTGAAGAAGGAGGAAATAAAGAGGTTTCTGTAGAAAAAGCTCGTAAAGTGTTTGAAAGAGCTTATAATAGTATAAAAGAAAGAGATTTAAAAGAAGAGGTGTTGTATTTATTTGCAATTTTTTTTATAAACATTAAATTAATATATCTATATTAATATAATACTTTTTGTTAACTTTTTATAGCGAGTTCTTTTATTAGAATCTTGGAAAGATTTTGAAAGTAATCATGGTACTGAAGATAGTTTATCGGTTGTTGAAGGAAAAATGCCTAAAGTTGTTAAGAAAAGACGCAAATTGGATGACGCTGAGGGTCACACTGGTGGTGTTTCATGGGAAGAATATTTTGATTATATATTTCCTGATGATCAAACTCAAAAACCAAACTTTAAATTATCAGCTACAGCTCATGCTTGGTGGCAAAAGGTAGGTCCATTATTATTATTATTATTATCATCATCACCATCAAATAAAAGTATGGATATAAAAAATTTTTTTTAAATAGATGCAACAACAGCAACAACAGCAACAACGTCAGCAAAACCAAGACGATCACGATGATGATAATGATGATGATGATAATGCTAATGTTGTTGATAATGATGATGATAATGTTGATGATAATGTTGTTGATGATGATGATAATGTAGATGATAATGTTATTGATGATGATGATAATGTTGTTGATGATGATAACGAGGAGGAGGAGGAGGAGGAGGAGAAATAAATAGATATTAAATTATATATATATTAAAATAAATATTTTTGTTATATTATTATTATTAATTGTTTTAATAATGAACATTGTAAAAATTTAATTAAAAGCTGATGGATGATATCACACATTTTTTTAATGACCAATGGTCATTAGGCACATCAGCCGATTTGGTTTTTTGGCCCTTTTTTTCAAACCCTCTACACACACATGTAAACTCGGCAGGTCGGCCATTTATTTATTTAAACAATTGATTGCTTGCATCCGACTTAACAAGCTACACTAAAGAAATTTATTTGTTCCGCCGTCAAACCAATGGATTTTTGAAGGTTATGATCATACCATAAAATCAACGCGTAAAATTTTGACCAATAGAAAAATAAAAAAAGAGAGTCCCTTGTTAATAACAAAGTAATTTGTTGTCCCGCATCATAAAAAAGTCTTTCTGAAGGAACTGATGAAGAATAATAATTAAATAAGCCTCACCTACAAACATGTGTGTATTTTTATTTTAATAATATTAAAGGTGGGGCTAAGATCATAACTGTAATGAGCAGTGGCATCAATACTGCAATACGATGTTTCACCTTTGAATAATGTTGATCAACTAATTTTCTTTGTTCTTCTGCCAATTTAGTGTTTTTATTATCTCATAATTGTTGTTGTTCAAAATGCTGCCAAAAGTCAGGTTTTTGGCTGTTTCACCACCGCCTATTGTCGAAAGTTCATTAGTTAGAGTTCAGAAGACTAAATTAGGGCAAAAATTCCCTTGTTTGTCTTTTCTCTCTAATTGTAAGTAAATATTGTATTCATCCTCTTTAATTTCGGTTGCTCCCGGCTTATCTTTTAATTGCTCTGGCGGGGCTTGCTCGGTGGCAAAGCAGACCTTTATTTTTTTATCATCTTTTTGCGCATAGATTTTCGTTATTCGTTGGACTTCCTGAATTAAGTTCCTTTTGTTAGTGTTTTCAGTAGTATCTTCAGCAATTCCTAATTCCGTCTATAGTTTTTTGGTAATAATTTCTTTCTAATCTTGCCTTGGATAGATGTTCTTTAAATCTTTTGAATAAATCTTTAGCTTCTTCCTCCTGGCGAGCATTGTAATGTAAACCATTTCGAAAATGTTGACAAGTATCACATTAGTCGGTCTTTGGACTCATAATTTGAATCTCTGGTGTTAATTGATGTCATAGTTTTCTAAATGCATCATATTTTAGGATTTTAATTTGCCATCTTCTTCCAGACCAGCTAGAAAATCTCTATACACTATTTATAACTCATTTCAGCTGGTAAAAAGATAACTGACTGAGTTATTCTATTGACACTCCTTCCTGGACTTGGTAATCCATGGACTTCTGCATAATTTTCCAGAAAAATTTTTACTATTCAGCAACATTTTTTTCAATCACCATTTTAATTTTTCATTAGGCATCCTTTTAATATTACTATGAACTCTTGTTAAAAGACTATGATTTATCAGATGATTTCTGATATTTTCAAAATAAGTTTCTTAACAAAGATGTGTATTGTGATCCCAATGATAGAAAGCCCTTTTGTTAGACCTAGTTTTCTTTTTAAGTCATCTACTAGTATTTATTAATCCCCCATCCATTGTTTAAGTAGGGCCATTAAAAATATATCTTGTTCTGATTTAGAAAGAGCTTGAAAGAATTCCCTTAATTCTGCAAATTGTTCCTTGGGAATTCTTGAAGAACGACCACAATTACAACCTTTTTCTAAAAAATCAACTGCTTTCTGATATTCATTAGAGCAATTATATTTACTATTACTTTTCATATACACTTATCCCTATATATATAATTTTATAATTTATGTTCACTTTGTAGTTTTTTATAATTGTTTTAAAATTGAAGGAAAGTATATGAATGGAATTAAACTTTAGATGAATCAATGGAATATTTTTAGGTAAATGATTTAAAAGATATGATTGTTCAGTAACTTGTGAAGAAAAATTTGGTCAACCTCCCCATGAAAAATAATTATGGCCTAGATTTAAATTGGCTTATTATCATTAATAATCAAAATGAGAAAAGATAACTTAAAAAGCAAACAATAAATGAAATAATAACAAGTTAATAAAAAATTGACTACCTTTACTATTACCAATGAATTTTTCCACACATTGTTGATCGTAAACAGAAAATGTTATTATTGCTTTAACAAATCATGTGCAGTGATTTATATTTTGTTTATTTTTTATAGATGTAAAATTTACTTAACTTATTTGAGATAATCAATTAAATATCTTCTGATGGATTATAACAATAATAGTTTATTTATATTTTTATTATTTATGTATTTTTAACATAAAAGTATTATCCTCTAAGAAATAATGGGTAATTTGTATTTTTACAATAATTAAAGGGAATTGTTATTCGCACCCCACGTGACTAAGTGTAGTAATGTGACCCCATACCAAACAACAATACTCATGTTTTATCATTGAAAATAATTGTTTTTCCAAAAAAAAATATTCATACACCGAGTGCTAATAAATATTTTACGTGTTTTTTTTTTGCAGATCTGTGTGCCTAAAATCCAAAATTTTTACTTTTGAATGGTTTATAATCCTGTATTTTTACCTTAAAAGTAATACTAATTTAGTAATTATAATCGTAAATCATCATCATGGACCGAATTTTGATAAGCTGAATTCAATTTTTGTGGTTTCTCAAAAGTTTGGCTTATCGAAGTTTGACTTTATTGTGATAAATAAGACGCATTTATCGAAGTGCCATACAATCATGTTTCGGACATGTGATGTAGCCTCTTTCGTATTTTTATTATCTATTTTTTATTTTTATTATTTGCGTGCTTACAAATTCGCCGAAGATTTCCAGGTATAAGCTGCAGTAAGCAGGATAATTGTTGTAAATAAATTAATTGACGATAATTGGATATGAAGGCTTGCAATTAACCGTAAAGTGTAGCTAAAAAGTTAACTTAAACTTGGCCATAAATGTAAAACAATCAAAAGGCCACTCGCAATATAAAAATCAATTGCTAATCGATCTTGGATAAAAATTGATTGTTTCGATTTGCTGGTCACAATCGATTATGATCGATTTTTTCGATTTCGATTATTGATTGTGAAAAATCAATAAAATTGTTTGAATTTCTTTTCTTGAGCTATTCGAAGAATTATTAGTGAAAGAATTTTTTCTTCGTTCCAATTTGCTGGTTACATAAAGGATCTATAGTAATAGATAGTGTATATTAGCTGGTTGTGGTTTGACATATCCTGTCACAATTAAAAATGAGAGGTGAATATTAATACCAGCACGTTCTCCTTATTCAGTTTCTCTCCATTGTAAGTGTCCGCACGTAAAAAAATGTAATATTCATTATTCACATCTCGATTCCAACATCTGACAGATCAGAATTTTTGACACTAGAAAAAACCTAATTGAACTGGAGTAGAGGCGATCTAGGTATGATTTATTATTGTAATGGGGATTTGAATTGAAAATTTATTAATAAAATGGAATTGACGAAAGTTTTCTTTTTTAAATTTGGAAAGTTGAAGATTGGATTTAGAGTGTGTGCGTGAGTGTGTGTATGTATAAGATTTGAAGAAATTGAATCAGATTTGAGTTAGAAAATTTGAAAATGAATAAATTTTCTTCACTTTTATAGCAGTTATGCATTGGAATTTTAATTGTAGAATTAATATTTTAATACACAGTATATTATCTTTTATGATTTTCCTTCCCACTTTGGCGAGAGAAACATTGGAAGAATAAATATTGCATCATTTCGAAGCTAGAATTTTTTCTCTTTACAATGATATCAAGTCATCTTCCTATTACTCCCTCCTACAAAAATTAAAAGAGAAATGAGTTCGTTCAAAATGCATATTCATTCTTACATAATTTTTGGCAGACTAAGATCAAATTATGTGACACAGTTTTAAAATCTTATATTTTTAATATATTATATATCAGTATAATAACAATGCCTTCACATAAAAAACTCAACAAAAAAATCAAACCATTTGCTCCACGCACATATTCAAAACCTTTAAAGAAAATTTTGCAAAAGAAAACACATTTCAAACAAAATAACAATTCAATTAAACATAAGAATAAATTATTGGTTGAAGAGCTTGACGAATTAGTCAATGAATTATTTCAAATCAAGCCTCTTCCTGCTACAACAACTTCCACTAATGATAATGATGATAAATTGAAAGAGGAAGATAATGAAGAAAAATTGAAAGAACTAGAAGCTTTGATTCGAAAAGAACGATTAATCAAAGAAATAGATGTTACAACAGAAAATTTGGAAAATTTGACATTATCTTGTTTGTAGGCAATCAGTTGATGAAATAATTAGTATGATCTATATCTTTATATATTCATCTCTTTCATAATTATCACCTTCTGGGACTCCTTCAAGCAATTTTGATCTTTAATCTTGTGAGTGGGAGTAATCAACAAAATAAATTTAATATACAAGAAGATTAAAAAGAAACCAGCACCATGAAACTTTCTAAATATTTTAAAGTAGTTTATTTTTTACACCTTTATTACCTTTATTAATGTTCATTCGCTAACTATGCAAATTAAAATAATGAATAAAACTTTTGTTTCATCTATATATTTAAATTAAGCTCATTTTTCTGCCATAAGATTTAAAGTAGAACCATTGAATTTGGTTTTCATTAAATGTATGATTAACTTTTAAATCTAGTGTTTTGCCAGATTTTTTATGAACTTTAAGTGTCAAGGGTTTTCGGGGGCAAATTCAGTAAGTCCTATAATTGATATTTTATCAATTGGATCAATCTTATCATAATCTGAAGGATCAAAAAATGTAAGAGGTAAAACTCCTTGTTTCTTCAAACTGGTTTCATGAATTCTTACAAATGATTTTAACAACCACAGCAATACCACCTAGATGACAGACCTCAAGTGCTGCATGTTCACGAGAAGACCTCTCACCATAATTTTCATCACCAATTACAACCCAAGAAACACCTTTAATATAATAATAATAATAATAATAATAATAATAATATATTATTGTTATTATTATTACTGTTATTGGAAAATATATGTGTGTGTAGTGTAAAAGAATCGTCGGAATAATCAAGTGTATATGTATTTTACCTTTGGATTTATAATCCCTGGTCATATTCTCCAGTAAAAATTGTTTTAACTGAATTGGCTTTACTATTTTCAGAATTGATTGCTCCAATAACATATTATTTGAAATGCTATCTAAATGTCCACGAAATTTAAGTCAAGGGCCAGCCATAGAAATATGATTTGTTGTACATTTGCCTTTCACTTTAATTAAAATTGGCAATTCTTCTGCATCCTTACCATTCCATTTTGGAAATGGTTCCAATAATTAAAGGCGGGTACTTTTAGGATCTACTAATACTTGAACAGAAACATGGTCCTCTGGAGGTGCTTGATAAGTGTCTACACCAAGATCATAACCATGAGGTGGCAAGTCATTTCCATTTGGACCTTCGAACCTAAAAGGTTTTCCATCACTACCAATCAAAGCATCTTTAAGAGGGTTGAATCTGAGATCGCCAGAAAAAAGCATTGCAGTCACAATGTCAGGAGAAGTAACAAAAGCATGTGTTGCAGGATTGGCATCATTACGTCCAGTGAAATTTCTATTATAGGATGTTATAATAGAGTTTTTTTCTCCTTTCTTCACACCTTGACGGTCCCGTTGTCCAATACATGGACCACAAGCATTAGCCAAGACAATGCCTCCAGCTTTAGTAAGTATCTCTGCCTGACCATCACGAGAAATAGTTGCACGGATTTGTTCAGAACCAGGTGTGATTGTAAAAATTGATTTAGATGGGACATATCTTCATATGAAGAATTTGTACAAGAACCAATCAAACCGACTTTCAATTCTGAGGGCCAATTATTTTTTTCTACAGTATCTTTAAATTTACTCAAAGGGATAGCAAGATCGGGTGTAAATGGTCCATTGATATGAGACCCTAATTCAGATAAATTTATCTCTATAACATGATCATAATTGACACTTTCATCTAATTTTAAATTGTGAGAAAGTGAATCAGAAAAGGCAGCAATTTCAGCACGATTAGTGGCACGAAGATAGTCACTCATACGACTATTAAATGGAAAAATAGATGTCGTAGCACCAATTTCAGCACTCATATTATAGATAGTAGCCATTCCGGTACAAGGTAATGATTCAACACCTGGACCAAAATATTCAATGGTTGCACCTGTGCCTCCTTTTACAGTTAAAATTCCAGATGCTTTAGGTATAACATCTAATAATTAATAGATACACATGTATTAGTTATTATTTTGAATTATTAATACATAAATTAAAAAACCAGTCAAAGTCAAAAATAAAGACATGCACATATAATTGAATAACTTTAGGGAGCTGTCCAACCACTTATTTTACCAGTTAATTTAACGCCAATAACATTTGGGCATTTTAATTCTCATGAAATATCAGCCATGACATCAACAGCATCTGCACCACCAACACCAATAGCCATCATACCCAATCCACCAGAATTTGGGGTATGAAAATCTGTACCAATCATAAGGCCACCAGGAAAAGCATAATTTTCTAAAATAATTTGATGGATGATACCAGAACCAGGCTTCCAAACCCCAATATCATATTTTGCACTAACAGAAGACAAAAATTCATAAACTTCAGCATTGGTTGATATTGCTCTTTCCAGATCTTTGACACCACCTGTTTGAGCCTCAATTAAATGGTCACAATGAACCGTTGTTGGAACAGCTACTTCTGGAATACCAGCAGAAATAAATTAAGCAGAGCCATTTGTGCAGTAGCATCTTGGCATGCAACACGATCAGGACGTAATTTAAGGTAACTTTGTCCTCTAATAATTTCTTGGTTGTGAGGATCATCCAAATGACCATAAAGAACTTTTTCAGAAAGTGTTAGTAGTCGGTTAAGTCTGCAATTCAAAAAAACATCATCACCACCATCATCATCATCATCAAAATTAATTAAAAAGGTTAATTAATAATCATTAACTTTTTTTTCACAATGGCTAAATGATCTTGTATTCTTTGATAATTGATATATTTATTAGGCTCAAAATTTGAAAATTTGAACCTTTTTATTACTAATTTCACCAGAGATAACTTGAGCAAAGTTATGACATTGAAATTTGCTTGATGAAGATAATATCTAGCTTGTAAAAAAAAATCCAATAATAATTTCTCAATTAATATAAATTATATATTTTAAATAATTGACGGATGATCATTATTTAAAAAAAAATCGCGTATAAAATTTCATGTCGATCATCATAAACCATTTCATTTTCAAACCAGCACCAATTTTTCCAACGTAATTATATACTTCTACTACAATTTTTTTTATTTATTAAACAAAGGCTTCAACTTTAACTCTCCATTTAGATCCAAATTGCCACAATGCTTGCAAGTGAATGCTAGTATTAATTTCAATTAATTTTCTGTGGTTCAATTTTCCAGATGTATTTTATCATTATCTAACTTATTCGCAGTGTGTTGTTTCTAGCTTCCGATCTGCTTGATATAATTCAAGTTTGATACCAAAAGAACTTGAGAACTTTTAGGTGATGAAGGTAATCTGTTAGGACGAATATAAATACCTTTTTGAACACTTTCTTCTACCACTCTATAAAAAATAACAGTGAGAATATTTATGTATATATGAATAATTTTTTACACAATTGGGTGAATAAATTTTTATTTTTAATCTTATTAATAAAATTTCTAGACAAAAGTCGGGCGCATTTTCAAACAAAAATTGCGCGAAAACACCAAAATTGACTATTTTTTTCATCAAAAAAAATGATTGTTGAAAAATGCACATAATAATCATGCCCAAAAATTTAAAATTCGATAAACAAAGTAAATAACAATATTAATATCTTGTTGGCCATCCATTATTTTCAATGACTGCTTCAACTCTCCCTCAATCAATTTAATTAGGACATCATTTGTTATCAATGTAATTTTGAATAGTACGAGTCACTGTTTTCCTATGAACACCAACAATTTTAGTTATTTTGTGGTTTGGTACATTATTTTTATATAGACCGGTGATTTCACCACGTTGACTTTCACTTAGGGGTGACATTTTGAGTTTAAAATTTTCCAAAGGAATTGTTCAAAAATTTATTAAAAATGATGTTTGTTTACAAAAAAATTCAAAACAACATAGATACTTATTTAAGACGTTTGTTATCACATGCCAAAAATTCTTCGAGCTTGGTTATTAAATAAGATTTTGTTCAATTAAATTTTTTTTTATCAGAAAAATTTTTGGTCGGATTTTTTCTTAGGCATATAAAAGTTTTAAATTTTGCATGCAAAATTTTGAGAACCTAAGCTATAAAATGATATAAGTTATTTGTGTTTTTATTGTGTGCGTTTTTGCGCAATTTTTGTTTAAAATGCGCCAGACTTTTGTCTAGTGGTAAAAAAATTAAGGGTAGAAGATCTACATACACATGTAAAACTCGACAAGTCGAGTACAATTGATTGCTGCGTCCGACTTATCGAGTTTTACATGTTAGTACAAATTTTGAATATGAAAATTTGGCCATTGATAAAGAAAGGCTTGTATTATTAACAAAGTTCAAATTCTTAGCGAAGGTATAATTAAGTTAGCGAATGTATAAGTTAAACTTATGAAAGTTCATTTTGAACAATATAACTTTCATAAAACACAGATATTTATTTTAAGTCACAAATGCCTGATATTAACTTATTAATAACTATATTACATGTTTATGATCTATGAAATGAGATTAAATTAATTCTTTATTTTTTATTTTATAGAATAAAATGATCAAATGACTTATGCATGACCAGCCATCAAAAGTCATTGTCGCCTGCCAACACTGGATTGATTGGTTTATGTTTTATAAAATTGTTAGAATTAGATTTTTTTTTTAAATAAATAAATGAATGAACGAATAGTAAAATAACTATATTTACAATCTAATGAAAAAAATAGATTCAATGGTTATAATAATTAAATAACGATGTTTAATTTTGTGTTAATTCATCTTTGCTTGGTTGAAAATGAAAATTCCAACTATCCAACCACATTCTTCTATAAACTTGCCAACCATCTAATTCTGTGCCGTAAGTCAGTGGTGAGAAATATATAAAAGTTGAAATTATACATATTATAATAATCGACCAAATAATTATTGATGATTTGGTAATTGATGAATTTGTTGTTATTATTTTTTGTTTAAAATATTTATTATTCTTGTTCTTATTATCATTAATACTTTGATTATTCTTGGTCAATTCATCATCCATTATTAATGGCAGTGATGATGATAATGATAACGATAGTGACGATGATGATTGTTGTTGAAATTCTACTAATCCTTCTTCTTCTTCTGATAATTGATGATGATGACACGAAGAGCTTTTATTTATAAAAGAAATTGGATAATTTATAGAATTTACGAATATTAAATTAAATGTTGTAGCCGTTATTATGTGACTGCATATTAATGCAGGTATATAATGGTGTAAAAATAGTGATCTGCCCATTAAGAAAAATGGTATATAATGAAATAAATATCCTAACAAAAAAAAGCCACCAGAATTAACCAATCTATGCCAAACAACTAAAAATTCATTTAAAAATATTATTATTGTTGTTGTTGTTGTTATTACCAATGAATGAATAATAAATAAATATGTTTTTTAAAATACTTACAATCGTTAAACAGTTTGACACCACGTCTTCTAATAATTGTTTCTACACTAATCAATAATATCAAGGTGAAAATAGAAATAACAGAAAGTAGCCAACTGATTGGATTACCCAATAAATAAATTTGTTGCCTTTCTTCCTTATTTGTCCAGAATGATATACCACTTGTTAAAAATAACCAATCGATTGGCCGGCTTTGATAAGGATGGGGTGATACAATTCTGGAATTGCGCTCGATCATTAACAGTTGTAATTCAAAAAATTTCCTTATAAATGACATACTGTGTATTGGTTTTTTTGTTTCTAATGACCTTGTTACTAGTTATAATTACAAAAAAAGGTTGTTTATTATTATTATTCAAAATGTGATTAACCATTAATTTGTTTGTTAATAGGAATAATAATAAATACCATTTGCACGAATTATTTCATTTGCTATCCAAATGTTAGAATCTTTAGTAATCTGTTTATTTCCATTAACTTCTTGTTGACTAAATGCCCATTCTGGTAATTTAGCATCATGTGTCCATATTGCAACATTAGTTTTCCAATGTATCAATTTTATATAACTTGATTTAGTTTTCCAATTATCATCATTTTCAATAAAAACTTGAAATATAGTATCATTTATTCTATCATAATTTTCAGTGATGTTTATAGTTGTGACTTCTTGATTTGTAATCATTAACGGACTTGCCACGTCATGAGTTAGCAGCAGTGTATTGGTGTTTACATGTTCTAACATAATGAAATCTTTATGTTTAATCAAACCATTTTCGGGTCTTTGTTGTAGAGGTATTGATGATGGTGGTGAAATTATTCTCCAATGATTATTGGCGTCTTGAAAACGATAACCAGTTACTTGTTGTCCTGCGCTGCCTATACGTTCATCATCATAAACTCTTGGATATCTTTGAGTATGTGAATGTAAATATACTTTTGTACCTTTATGTTTTAAAGTAATTGTATCATTGTAGTTGATTGATTCACTTTCAAGTAGCAAGGAATTATTATATAAAGTTTGTTGAAACTCTGGACTCATATATGTATCACCTGGTCCACTGGTATTTAATATTGCAAAATGAATATAAAACCAAAATAAATAAACAATTATAGGAACAATTATTAATCCAAATGCGCGCCCTAAAAAATGCTTATTAAATTGTTCCTTTTTTTAAAAAAATTAAAAATGAAAAAAAAAATTATTATTATTATCATTAAAAATATATGTTTTATTTTCAATAAATCATTCCTTACTAATGTTAATCCACGCCTTATATCTGATAATTCCCATAAATCAATAATCACCACTGTACCAATCATAAGTATTGTGAATAAACCAACCATCTTTACACTAAAATAAATATATACGCGTTTTGAGTTAATTATATTTAAATCAAATTTAAATTTTTTGATGTATATATCGTTATATGAAGGTCATTATAAAAATTACCTTAATGTTAATCCAAGTGAAATTCCAGTCATTATTAACCAAAACCACCATTCATTACAAAATTCTCTAATAAAATAAATTCTTATTTAAATAAAATAAAAAAACCAATTAAAGGTAATAATAGCTTTCCATTTACCTAAATCGATATTTATAGAATTTTATATAAGAATAAATTGTACATAGCATGAAAAATGCTAGCATCGAATCAAGTAGAATTAAACGTGTTTGACAAACTAGCAAATTATCTATACAGAAAACATAAATTAATAAATATCCATATATACATTATAATTCAACATCGTCTTTGTCGGTCAAGTCTTTTTTTAACTTTAAGCTTGCTTGTTGAGCAGCTTCAATTTCTAGCTCATATTTGGCTTTTAAATTGGCTTGGCTTTCACTAATTTGAGCCGGGGTTATGTATAGATGACAACTCTTACCGAAAATGATTAATATAGCAGCTAGGATTGCTGTAAAAATACTATAACCAGATTCCATCATTATCAAATAAACTAAAGGTACATAAAGGGCTCCAAGTGTAGCAGGTAATGATCTTAATCCAATATAAGGTACGTCATTTTTTAAATAATCGTCACCAATATGTTCAAATAAAAAATGCCCATCATAATTAAGCAACCAACCCATTCCAGCGATCATTAATTTTCCAAGAGGTGGATGAACATCAAAATAATAAGTTCTACGGAGATAATAGCTAGCAAATTTACCAAAATGAACTTCATCAAATCTAAACAGTTTTTTTTTTTAAAAAAAATTAATTGATAATTGATTTGGATTTGAATTTGATTAGGCAATTTATTGAATCTGATTTATAACTTACACAACTTGATTTGGATGATAAATTTTATAAAATCTTGTAATGAATGATAATATTGTAAGTATTGATAATGTTGTTAATGATATAATTTTTGAATTTTTATAGTTTTTTATATTTGTTATTATGTTCTAAATAAATAAACATGTTATATGTTAAAATTTCAAGCTGATAATTGTCAGAGCATTGTTCTTGAAATTTATTATTTACTTTATTTTTATTATCTGGTTTTATATCATCAAACACGTCAATAATTTCTTCATGTTTCTCCTCACAAACATTGATTATTGGCCGTTTACGAATTGTGGTTATATCGGAAGACATTTTTGATTTTTTAAAATTAAAAAATGTACGCATGCATGAACAGATGTAACATTCCTGAAATTGAATTTATAGGAAAAATTTTGATTGGTTAATTTGGTTAAAACAATGATTTTTAAAGATTTTACACTTGAAATAAAAGTTAAATATAAAAAAAAGCATGTCAGCTCCAACTCCTGTATCATACTCTGATATTGGTAAGGCCGCTTCAGATTTGTTTAGCAAAGATTTTCCACTTGATTTAAAGCTTGAAGTAAAAAATCTTGCTTCGAATAATGTTGTATGTATGCTATACATTATTATTATTTAATTTTTTTATTTTTTATATTGATTTTATTCTAATTATTGTTCTTATTATCATTGTTATTAGACTTTTACACTTTCTGGTACAAAAAAAACTAAAGACCAAACAACTTATGGTGAATTAAAAACTAAATATGTTTATCCAAAACGAGGAGTCACCCTTACTCAAACATGGACGACAACAAATAATTTGATAGCGCAAATTGAGCTTGACAATAGTCTTTCCAAAGGTTTAAAGCTTGATTTACAATCAAGTCTTCAACCTTCATCTGGAGATAAAAATATTAAAGGTGGTTTGATATTCAAACAACCGGGTTTACACTCAAAAGCATATTTTGATATGGACAAAGGTCCTATTTTTCAAGCTGATACTGTGATCGGGAAAGAAGGATTTTTAGTTGGTGGTGATGCCTCATATGATGTGGCAGATGGTAAAATTTCACGTTATGGTATAGCTGCTGGATATGTCGCACCTGATTATAGTATCACTCTCCGTGCAACGAATTTATTGTCTACTTATACACTTTTGTATTTTCATCGTGTACAATCTGATATCGAGGCTGGTGCCAAAGCCGTATTGGATGATAGCGGTGTCAAAATGGAACTCGGCACAAGATACATTTTGGATAAACATTCTTTTGTAAAGGTAATTAAATTAATGATATATGTTTATATAAAGAATTATTTATCTATATATAATACATTTTAATATTATTTAGGCTAAAATTGATAATTCTGGTTGTCTGGGTCTTGGATACACACAAGAACTTAGACCAGGTATCAAATTATCTTTGGGTGGTCATATTGACGCAACTCGTTTGAGCGAGGATGTACATCGATTCGGGTTCTCCCTTAATTTTGAATCTTAAATATTTTTGATTTTGTATTTGTAGCAATTTATTATGATAATCTATAATGATATATAAATAATGATGATGATATTAATTATATTAATTTCAATAATATTTATATATAATCTTATTGCATTAATTATTTTTAGATTTAGTATTAATTTTTAATGCCGATTTGTTGTTTTTATTAAAGAATTCAGTTTTGAAAATCTCTTTTAGTTATTATGTTGTTTGAAGATTATTATGGATTGTCGACAGCTTCATCTGTAAGACAAGCTAAAGCGCGAACATTAGCAGCAGCGGCATCTCCTTCTACCATCACTACTACAAAAGGTGAAATAGAATCTATTGGATAAATAATTGATTTTATTTAGTATTAGTACTAGTACTAGTCGTGTTATAACGGATTTTATTTAATACGTATTTAATTAGGCTATAATAAGGTTTGACTGTAAATATGATAATTGCATATTGGACAAGGTTAATCCATCTTCGTAAAAAATGGAGAGGTAAGACTAATTACTAAGCCAAGACTTCTCTCTATTACTATGATTTCAATTTTTGATATGCTGATCCTTCCTCACGTGAAAGTTTCAGCAATAGAAGACCATATCAATAATAACATTTCCATTTATTATATATCATTCTTTATTTTTACTTGTGCGAGATATAATATATTACTGATTATGGCTATGATTTATTTAAATATTGAAGATATTCTATATAAATATGTCTATCTATAATGTGTTGCAAAAAAAATTTATTTATAGTAATTGGATGAAATGGATAAAAAAATATACTAAAAGAAAGCTGAAAACTAGAGGTTCCTATTGATATAAATTTATATAAATTAATTTTTAATTGCTTTCAATATTAAAGTTAATTTTTGTTCCATTAAAAATTCAATTATAAAGATTAATGAATTCATTCCTCACTAGTCCACCAAAAATCACTCTAATTTCAGGATTTTTTTGGTGTTAATTACTTTATGTCCTGCTTAACAAACTTTTAAAAATTTTGGTGTTTTAATAAATAGCATTGTTGAATAATCATCTCATTACTAACAGGTCATCTTTAAGCTTAACTGACTTTCAAAAATTATATTTAAAATCAAAATAACTTCTTAATCTTTGTAATAGGCTTCTGAATGATTCTTATATAGAAAGATGTGACAATTACTGTTGGAAATATCCTTTCCCCCAATTGCACCAAAAATTTTCCAATTTTTTTTGTAACACACTATATATATATAAATATGTCTATATATCAGTACCAGACACCCTTCTTCCTTTGACAAATACAGCTTTAAGATTTCGTTCATCACCAAGAAATATAAATTTTTCAAAAATTCTTTCTAAAGCATCATCGATATTATCAAATATATCAAGTGGCGAATTCTTTGCTTCTGGATCAACCCATAACGCATCAAACTCCTTACCAATTATAAAATTACCAATAACGTTTTGAAGATTTACCAATTCTGCACCACCCATTGTTGCCAAATATGTTAACTCTGAAAGTGTCAAGCTTGAATACGCACTGATACTATTATCATTATCATCATATTCTTCGTCTTCTTTTTCTGATGACGCCATATGAATAACACGACTTGCTGTACTTGCACTTCTTATAGCATCTAACATAGATTTTGCATGGCCTCCACTAATATCTGTGCCCAAACCAACTTTAATACCATCATTCAACAATTGTCTAACATTGCACACTCCGGATCGAAGAGCAAAATTTGAATTTGGACAATGTGATATGCCAACTTTACGTTGTCTAAGTAGTTTTCTCTCTTCCGATGATAAATGAATACCATGGGCCATTATTGCTTGATGATTCAATAGTCCATAATGATCATAAACTGCCGTATAATTCTTGATATGAGGAAATAACTTCTTGACAAATTCTAACTCTGCAGTATTTTCTGAAAGGTGTGATTGAATTGGTATATCATATTTTTTTGCCAGAGTACCAATGGAATCTAATAATTGAGAAGAACAACTAATAGCAAATCGGGGAGTTAGTATTGGAGCCACGAGACATGTTTTTTTGTCTTTATTATCAATATCAATATTAAGATTATTATTATTATTATTATTATTATTATTATTACTATTATAACTATTAATACTGCTACTAATATTATCATCATTATTATTAATATTATTATTAAGACTTAAAACATATTCTACAAAATGCTCTGTATCTTTAATACTAGATTCAACATTTTCTTCAATATAATCAATTGGACTATTACGATCCATATTAATTTTACCAACAAACGCTCGTTGACCTTTCTGATTAATCACATCCACCAGATATTTACTAGCTTCCAAATGAATGGTTGCATAATAAACAGCTGTTGTAGTGCCATTACGTAACAAATGACTTACTACAATTGGATAGATTTTTTTGGTAAAGTCCATTGACGAATAGGATTTTTCAAGTGGGAAAGTGTACTTTTTCAACCATTCAAGTAATGGAAGATCCATTCCAGTACCAGCGTTAGGATATTGTGGAGCATGCTGTTTTTTTTAGAGAAATTAAAAATAAAATAGTAATTATAATAATAGTATAATAATATATTGATGGATAAATACTGTATGAGTGTCCACAAATCCAGGCATTAAAAATTGCTTTTTTGTTAAACGTATAACCTTTTAAATTTAAATATATAAATATGTTGATATGCTATATAGAATTAATTAATATTTCTTTTTTTAAAAGGACTTGCCTTTTCTTTTGAAGCATTCCATTTGTCTAAAAGATTGGAAAGAATTTGTTCGTCAACAACATTTTTTTCAATAAAAGCAATTTTTCCTAGAGTATCAACACCTAATAGAGCATCCTGTATGATTTCTAAGTTGGAAAGAGATAATGAATGTATCAAAGTACCGTAAAACACTAGAGAAATTTTTGTGTACATTTAAAATCAAAAATAGAAAATTTTAACTAACACTATTTTTATATTATTATCGTTCGACGATCATTCTGATGTAATGAAAAATGAGAGTATTTAAAATTCTTTCTATATAGAAAAATTGGGGTTTTTTATTTTTTATTTTTTTTTAAAAAAAACTTAAAAATCATGAACGATATCGTTCTTCATTTTTCAGGTATCGGTGGCCTTATTATTGTAAGTAATTTTTTTTCATTTCTCTTTATCTCGATTTATTTAAAAATAAAATTGAACACTTTCTTTTATTGTTTAGCTTATATTAGACCTTATTGCAGTTTTTGAAGTTCTTAATAGTAATCGTGATATTCTCAATAAATTCATTTGGATCTTGTCGATTTTATTATTCCCAATCTTTGGACTAATTATTTACTTGTAAGTTTAACCAGCTATTTGATAATAACATATAGGGTGTATAAATTCATAATAATATTTTGATATAAATTGTTTAGATTATTTTCTAATCGTCGAGATCATGAGTTAGATTATTTTTCGATTCCTTGAAAATATGCGAGAACTGAAATTTAAAAAACATAAATTTTTTACAATTATTATCCTTTAACATTACGACAAAAGAAAATCATAATGTTAATAACAATATTGTTTTTTGAATAAACCAAGCTTTTATTATTATTTTTAAAAAAATAAATTCTTTGGTGAGAATTGCCAAATCTCAAGGCCTAAACATTTTGTGATAAAATGATCATCCTACCTTATTTAAAGAAAAAATATTTACATTAACATTCATGTATAATTACAGTAAAACAATAATGTGATACTAAATCAAAAATAAATACAAGTACCTTTCCCAGTTAATTGTTTTTGGACTCGTTTTAGGAAGTAATGGTTGGTTCTGGTTAAGACTCAAAGCTAGATGTTGGACAACCATCTACATATGTACGTAATGAGGGCAATCTTTACGTTAAGGGTAGACTCTATGCGTACACTCAACATGTTTTCAATGATTTCAGAAACGGTCAACACATCAATAATTTTTTCCCTTTAGAGCAAAACACCAAAGTCCAACAGGAGAAATGGTCGGAATGGCAATTAAAGCTCCCTATTATTACTATTGGTTGGTGTATTTAGGCAGCTTCATTTGCTGATCATTGACAGAATTGAAGAATACAATTCTCCAGGCTTCTTGATGACACCACAATCTGAGAATAGTTGCTTGCATCCAGAGGTTGATTTGACGCAAAACTTACATATCTCTCATAAAACTTACAATTTCTCTTACAATTGTCTATCGTCTTCATAATAATGTCATCAAATAAAATTTTCGCGCTTGTAAAGCTGATTGTACTCAATATATATTTTTTCCCGAGTCTGTTGTAGCAAGCTCTCTCGCCATGACTACATCAAGGGTTGTAACCACTTAATCGAATTTTTCAGAGCCATATTCATTAAAGTAAATACCGAGATTGTTTATGATTGACTTAACATGCTTTTATCAGGAACTTTCAAAATCTCATCTATGCATAAAAAAGTATAAGTCTTTCACTAGAGTGATGGTAAATAGTGTCAAATGAGGGAAATCTAAAAAAATTTTTTTTTGGAACTTTCTCAAAAAGTAATCCATGTTAGTTCTTCCAAATCAAATAAATAGCTCCATAAGATGCGCAAAGCTAATTCTTGTGGTGATACTTCCTTCCAAGTATTCCACATATGAAGCATTTCCGCTGTACGTAACACTAATACTAATACTAATGGTCTCGATTTCATGTATAATTACGCAAAATTTTTTATAGCTATAAATTTCACATTTTTAGTTTTCACGTGTATTTTTTATTTTTTAAAAAAAACGAACTTCAATTAAATTTACAATGATCAACCTGAATATTTAGACTGAAGCTGAGCGAGGAAATTTTTTAGGTCTTAGAGGTGGTAACGCTAGAATATTTTTGGTAAAAACATTCGATGTTATAAGAATGCAGTAAGTTTGAAAAGACACGAAATTTATCCCAAAATGTTTGAGAATTGGAACTTCTTTGAAAGAGAAATGCTCTAAAGTTCCTCAAACAATTTATCACAAATTATTGAAAGCATGCCAAGGAGAATAGTGAGGAATGCATTGTCAATAACGGGTAGCCAACAGAGTATTAATTTATTGGTTGTACTATTTTAAAATTTAAAAATATTCGTCAAAGCTAAAAACATAAACATTTTATTGGCATGTTCTTAAAAACCTAAGTTACTAAATGACATTATTAAAAAAAAATATGCGCAAAGATTTATTTATTTATTTTATTTTACGAATTTAATATAACCTGATTTTTAAATCTAATCAAGCACAATAATATGTGAAGAAAACAATTTTTAATAAATCTTTTTTAACATCTTATTTATCATATTTATATTTATATATACTGTATGTATGTATAATTAATGAGATGTTTCAAGATGTTTCTTATATGCTACTTCATCCAATAATTCTTTTAATTCTGATGAATCGGAGAGTTTGATTTTACATAACCAACCTAAATAAAATAAAAAAATAAAGATAATCAATTAAATTATCTCCCGTAATAATAATAATAATAATAATAATAATAATAATAATAATAATGATAATAATAATAATAACAATAACCTTCTGATTCAGCACTATTGTTAATTAAAACAGGTTCAGTTAGTAATTTTTCATTAGATTCAACAACTTTACCACTAATAGGAGCATAGATATCACTGGCAGCTTTAACACTTTCAACTGAGCCTAGAACGTCTACATATACAAATATTTATGTTTATAGAAAATTATTTAATCAACAAGAAAAAGAAAAAGAAAAAGAAAAAGAAATTTTACCTGATTTCTTAACTTCAAGTCCAATCTCAGGCAATGCAACATAAACTACATCACCAAGAGAATTTTGTGCATAATCTGTAATACCTATAATTCCAACTGAGCCTTCATCATCTTTAATTTCTATCCATTCGTGTTCTTTGGTATATTTTTTTGCTAAATTTTTTTTTTTAGTCCAATTCACATAAATAAATAAAAAAGACAATAACAACAATGACATTATGCTACATACTACTATATCCACGAGATAAAAATGCAATGCTATTAATTCTAAAAGTTGGAATAGTCGATGATATTATTTTAGATGATATATTTCGAAGAAACATGATAGATAATTACGAAAAATGTTAAAATTTTTTTTTGATAATTTTCAATAGATCTACCTATATACAAGTTTATTCAGGGCCCGGCTGGATCAGCCAACAATGTCTATCAAATCTGACCGTGCCACACATACGAATTTGCATGTAACGTCTATCTATATATATTTGGTTAGGACTCACCTGTATTAATTTGTTGAAGAAAATTTACTTTATTTAATAACACAATCACCAACACCACTATAAAATGGCACTTTTCCAATGCAACTATTATGCAAATCCATATATTCTAGAAGATTCATATGTCACTGGATATATTTTATTATTTTATGATTATTGAACAGTGGATTTCTGGTAATAGATGTTACAGTTATGTAATTTCTCCTATATTTACTAAGTAATTTAATTATATATATAGACTAAAAATTTTCCTTTTCCTTTCCTTTTCCCACTACACACAGCATACCATACATTATTAGATTTAGCAATGTTTAACAGAATAATTTGAATAAAATTTTAATAAGAAGCATCACTTATTTCAGCTTTACAAAAATATGAAGCACTAACTGATTCATATTCATCAATAATATGGTAAATACATAGAATATTATTAAAAAAATAAAAAAAACATTAATATTTGCAGGATATTTTCTTTGTATTTAATTCATTTTATTGGGACGTTGCAAAAGATCGGAATTTATACTAATACATCCAAAACCATATATACCAAGTCTTAAATTAAGACAAAATTTAACATTTAAGGTCCAATAATATATTAATTGCAACAACTATAGATTTTTATTAAAATTTACCTTGACATTAAAATTATCATCACATTTACATGTAATATATCAATTGGAAGGCAGTGTTTCCTAATGGAAGTTTAGGAAGTTTTGAGATGTTTTAGATGTTTTTAGATTGGAAAATGCATGGGTTGAAAGATTAGAGAAATGAGGTTTATGGCCATTAGAATTCAGCAGATACAATTCGTATGATAGAAAGAAACAGTTTTGATGATGATATGATTATAGATTATTAATCTTTCTAATTATTTAATTCTTGTTGTTCTTGTTTGATATTTCTTCATTTTATTATTGTATTTACCACCATAATATATTATTTTAGTATACATGTATAAGTTTTTATATTGGTTTTGGACAAGTAATATCTTTGTATTCGAATGGGCAAATATTATTACAAAGGCATTCCTTCCTTTTGTAGTCCAAAGGAAGAGGTGTTAACACTAAAATAGATAAAGTTTTAAAAATGTCTTCCGTCTTAGTTTTCAATAAATTGGATTCAGTAAAAGGACCATTAACAATCTCCTGAGATTTGACCACACCAAGATTAGATGCTTCAAAAAGGGAATGTCAATATTTCTGTATGCTTGGTAATTTCTTTATTGACATCAGCATAGTTTTAATATCAATATATGAGACAGACTGTAACAAAACCAGACAAAGTGAACATTATGTCACAAAATAATTCAGGGTTCAAAGTGTTGAAATTTGCCACTAATACTAATGATGTCTTATTATTATATCTTGCTGCCGCCTTTTCAAAATCTTCATCTTTTAAATTACTGACTGAAGTTTTGCGTTGGATCCTTGGAGATGTTTGTTGCATTTATGTTAAAATATTGTATTATGTTAATTACTCAAGAGAAGACGACACATTGAAAGTAATTAAGAAAAGAATTTTTAGAATAATAGATTTTGCCAAAGATGAAACAAAGAAAATAATTATATGATGTAAAGTAAAATCAGAAGGATGAATGGATGATAATATTAAATATTTAGAAGGAATTTGGAAAATTATTGAAACCATGCTACATAGTATAATGATTGATTAAGAGGAATTGAAAATTCCTCAAAAAGCATGAAATGGATTTTTTATCTTTGACACAGAGAATAAATTGAATGAATTAATAGAAAAAGAAATTTTCCAGAAGTCCAAGTTGCCGATTTAGAAAACGAAAAAGAAAATTTCCTAGATTTTAGTTAGAAAGCCCAGGAATGATGAGCAAAAGAAGAAGAAAAACCAAGACAAAAATAATAAGTTTGGAAAAGGAAATTGAAGGCGGAAAAAACCAATTCGATCATTAAAGGAACTAAATCACGTATTAAATCAAGCTAAGGGAAAAGCTTTTAATGTCTTACAAGAAACAACAAAAACGAATACAAAGGAAATACACAGAAACAAGCAATATCAAGAAATTAATAAGTATTTATTGAATTCGAGCCCAAGAAATAAATGAGAAAGGAAACCAATTAGCAAACAAGTAACTTTTTGTAAACCTTGTAAACTTGCGTTCCTATTTGACTGCGCCATATACACAAATTTGTTAATGTTAATATTAATTGGTTAACGATCGCCAACTGACGATCATTTAGATAATAAAATAAACCAATCATATTTAATCTTGCGCTGTATTAATCCAAACCCATATGGACTGATTAAATGTAACCTTTTTAGAAAGTGCCGTTACTATTTTTATTTTTACTATTTTGGGGTGCTATTCTTCGGGGGTGATAATTTTTTTAAAAAGATTAAAAACTTTCAATGGAATTCAAAGTTTTTAACAGCATCTTTTAAGTTATCGTAACAAATTCTTCTATTATAACATTCTAACTTGACTTTTTTTTTTAATTTGAAATACTTGCAAAAAAGGAATTTTTTTGAGTCTTTAAACTACTTGTATTACATGACAGAAATCGGCCCATTGGGAAGTTTTTGTTGATAAAATTGGCTGTCTAAGAGGTGTTACTGCATGACATTTACTAGTTAGTACTGGATGTATACTTGCATGTAAATCGCAGATTAAACACTACTTAACCCTTCCTTTTTTTTTTTAATTCAGCCTTCTAGTATCCTATTCGTGTTGATAAATTCATCATTCTTTACTGTCTTTTATATCTTATAATATTCCATTTCCCTTCCTAACATAATAATAACATTTTTTTAAAAATTTAAATTTTTATTTAACATCAAAAATTCAAACTATATCAAGTCATTTGCTTTTAGCTATATATTCAATTTACATCACAAAACAAACAAATATAAAAATGTCAAAAAAAAGTAAAAATATATTAAGAATAAGAAATAACTTTAAAAAAGTTGCTGTAGCTGACAACGAAGATAGAAATAAAGCAATTAATTTGGCCATAACAAATAAAAATATTATAGAACTTCGTAGATTAGCAATCACCGGTCCTGGTTTTATGAACGATGGTTTTCGTAGATTATGCTGGTATTTATATATAAAATTATCATAGAATTGATTATCAGATCATCAGATACCAATAATGCAAATATATTTTAGGCCATTACTTTTACACACCGAAAACTACAATGAGAACACTACTCGAGGTTTTAGTCGGGGGTTTTTTTTAATCATTTTATATAAATTTTTGATTTATTTCTCAAAAATTGTTTTTTTTTAAATTGCAGAAGTTCATAAGGACGAATATCAGGTACTACTCGATGTTCATCGATCATTTGTCCATTATCCTCAAGGTAACACAATTTTCACCATTACAATTTAATTAATTTACAAATACATTGAATTTTTAAATGAATTTTTAAACGAATAATTTTAGGTTTGAGTAATTCACAAAGAAAACAAAAACAACGTGAATTAAACGAAGTTATAGTAGGAATATTAAGAAGGCATCCTAAATTATCATATTACCAAGTTAGTATAAATAAATGTCTTGAATAATAAATGAATGGGACAATTAGTTTACTCTATTTTTGTACTTGTTATTTTTTATGTTATTAAGGGGTTCCATGATATCTGTTCAAGCTTACTTCTTGTGCTGGGCAAAGAAGGCGCTATCAAAGCAGGTGGACACATTGCAATGTTTTTATTAAGATATCCTTTACGTATACGTATATATGACATTTTACAATTGTGATTTATCCGCAAATGATTTAATTGATTCCTTGACAAATATTATTGTTGTTGTTGTTGTCAATACGGACGCGATGTTAGATTCTTTAGAACCAATATTGAAACAATTAAATCTTATATTTACACTGCTAAGACATGAAGATCCATTGGTTGCAGATCTTCTTTTACGGTATTTACATGAAAGAAAAAAATTATCTCTATCATTTTGAAATATGAAACTAGTTGGTTTATTAATTAATTAATATTTACAATACCATATCGTTATAAGATCAAATACATTACCATATTTTTGTCTTAGTTGGGTTATCACATGGTGTAGTCATGATTTAAGAGATTTTTCAAAGATTGCAAGACTATTTGATTTTTTTATAGCCTCACATCCTTTAATGATTATTTATTTATCTGCAAAGGTGACTATTAAATTTATTTCTTTTTATAATGATTTTTGTTTTGATTATTATTATCGTTATAATATTATCTAATGGAATCTTTTAATTTGAATTATAAAGGTCGTGTTAAGTCGTAAGAAAGAATTGTTGACCTTAGAACTTGATAGTGATGTAATTCATACATTCTTGTCAAAATTTCCACAAAACATCGATATTGATGATTTGATTTCAAAAACACACACCATGTATCAAAAATTCCCCCCAGAGAAATTACAAACATTGGCTAATTCGGGTTTAGACCAAACGTAAGTTAATAATATTCATGTTTATATGTATATACTTGTAAAATTATCGATTAATTTTATTTTCGACAATATTGTTTTATTAATATTTCATAGTTTTCATAAAGATCTTGCATAAATTTATATAACGAACACTGGCTAACATTAAAATCCGGAGAAAAAATCGACTATGCTGTTATAAATGAAATTTTATCAATGCCGCCCTCAGCAAGAAAACCAATAACACTTCCAAAAAATGACAGTCATTTCACTAAAAGAGTATTTATATCAGCATTTATTTTTACTGCTGCTATTTTACTAATTTGGTTGATAAGGTTAGCATTTATTATTTGAAAATTTATTAAACGTTTACGAATATATATATATGAATAATCAATAAAATATTTATATATATATAATATTTATTCTAGAAATAATAATAATAGTAATAATAATAATAATGAAGAACTATAAATAACACAATTAGCGAAGGTGTGATGGTGAAATAAATAATCAAAATCATAAAAAATCATAAATCCCTGGGCTCTTAAATAATCATTTTTTCCCGATTTTAATAGACTTTTTTTTTTGAATTGATGTAGATTATATATAAAATTAAAGATAGTATGTATAAAAATTAATTCAATTATAATAAATCTATTTGAATCACAAGTTCATGAATTATTATTATTACTTGATTGCAATCAATATTTATGCGACGCACAAAATAAATATTTATTAGTGATTAAAACTTATTAATAATATTAATAGAATAAAATTATAAATTATATATTTAAAATTTGATAATTTCAATTAATTATTAAAATACAAAATACAAATACAAAATCTAAATTCATAATCTAAAAAAAAATTTTTGCCCTTCCAAATTATTTTTTTTTAACGTAAATAAATAAAAAAAACATTGATTTAACATTATAAATAATAAAATTAAATAACCGAATCGCTAGATTCAATGGGTGACTGTGTAGAGTGTGATGATAATGATTGTTGTTCATTATGTTTAGAACTAGATTCCTTCAAAGCCAACAATTGTTTAGAACGGAATGACTCGTAGTGAATTTGGGCAGTAGTTTCAATAAGATCTTGAAGATGAGTTCTATATTCATTTATTTATTTTTATTAATTCTTTTTCTGATTATTAATCTTTAATTTAAAAATTATTTTGTAAAATCTCACCTTGTAAGGAAATCTCTAAGATGAACAAATTCACAATGATTTTCATCTTCGACTAATTGGAATAAATAAACAAAATAATGTTATCTAAAGTATATATACATATGTGTGTGTGCATGCGTGTATACTGATAAATTTAATATACCATTAATAACACCCCATCTATTTTTACGTCCATGAACAGATTTGCCATCAATTATAACATTTTTCTCGGAACCAACGACTGCAAATGGAATTGTTTGCTAAAATAAATGGGAAAAGTTTGTGAGAAAAAGGAATTTGCTTTTAATAAAATTATTTAATTATTAAACTTACCTTGATACGTTCATTGAGTGCTTTCTCATTAACATCAAGTTCATCACTGTCATATGGATACAATTTAATGTTATTGAAAGCCAATTCTGATTTTATCTATGATAAAATGATGATAATGATGATGATGATATTATTTATTTGTAAATATGATATTCAACAACGGCATAATTAATAAAATATGAAATAACGACATACTCTTTCTTTGAAAGCAACACGTTCCTCCATTGTAAGAGAATCCGACTTTGCAATAACAGGAACTACGTTCACAACTTCAGAAAGTTTTTTAAGTACCACAATATCAATTGGTTTAAGTCTGAGAGAGGAAGGATTGATTGATTATATGAGATTGATTTTCTTTTAATAAATAAAATAAAATGATATTATACATACGCATGACCAGTTGGTGCAATAAAGAACAAGCAACAGTGAATTCTGGTATCTTGAATGTATCTTTCGCGTGTAGCAGTAAGCTCTTTACGTAAGTAAGCACTGTGTTGATCTTTAACATATTTAATGATTGGTTCCCAACTAATAATTATTAAATAGTATCCATCAACAAAAGAATTCAAATGAATTAAATTTACAATATTCTAGAAAATTAAAAGATATTATTGGTCTTATTTATATATTTTTTTTTTTTACCAATTATCATTGTTGACTTGATCGCCATATCCG
Source organism: Entrophospora sp. SA101 (assembly GCA_958430865.1). NCBI lineage: Eukaryota > Fungi > Glomeromycota > Glomeromycetes > Entrophosporales > Entrophosporaceae > Entrophospora > Entrophospora sp. SA101. Next base: position 153,803 of record CAUDNR010002668.1, on the reverse strand, counting down.
GGAGTGTCAACTATATTCAATCTTAAGCGAATCCCATTTTCTTCAATTACTATTTTAATAATCATTAAAAAAAATTAGTCTCAATCTCAAACACTAAAATAATTTAGATTAACAATACTGACAATGTGATACTGCTTGAATCTCTGTGGTTTGTCTAAAAGGTTCTTCAGCGCTAGTACGTCCTTTGCTATCGATTAAATGTGCAGCAAAAATAGTATTGATAAGAGTTGATTTACCGAGTCCAGTTTGTCCTGATAATATTTAAATACAAGATGAGCAGGAAAAAATAAATTCCCTTGTTGATAAAATAATAAATAAAATAACGAAAACAACAATAAAAAAACATCAAATTTACCAACTACAATAATGTTGAATTGGAAACCACGTTTAAGTAACTTCTTTTCAATTTGTCGAGTAATACTATCAAACCCTACATAGCCATTGAGGGTGACCTAAAAAATTATTATCATCATCGTTATCGCAATAGTTAATGTATTATTGAATGATAGATTACATTAAATTACATTATTGACATTCATTATAAACAGACGGAGTTGTATTATTATTTGACTTTTGTTTTTAAAAAATTTTAATGTACCTTTTGAGGCTCAGTAATAGTAGCCATATCGAGTATTATTTAATTATTATTTTTTTTATTTGGCACTATTTATTATTGGTAATATCTTACATGGGCATGCTGTAACAAAGTGATCATTGTGTCACACAGTATTACAGGGATCAAAATTTAATAATAATAACAATTTTTATAATTTCCGTTATTATTATTTTTATTTTTAAAGTGGTATATAGAATTACTCCTATATAATATAAAACTCATTTATATCAGGTCCACTATGTAACCAAAGAATCATATAGTACTGCGAGTATGCGATCTGAGTTACTTACTTACCAGGTAATTCTTATGTTTGGCACATGGCTGGTCTCACTTTACTTCCTGAATTACAGCCCATAATTATACCTATTGACACTAAGTCTAAATATCAACACACAGTCAGGACTTACTTTGAGCATGGCGGAAATTTGATTTTATTGGATATAAAATGGGAACAAGATTTATATGGGATGTGTAATGTTGGTCACAACGAACAAAAAATTTAATGTGTAATATAATATATACACAAGAATTTATTCCTATATTACCACACCACTACCACTGACATCTTATTCTTGTTCTATTACTATTGTTACTGCTACTGTTATTGCTAATTCTACTACTGCTTTTAATTTGCCATTATTATATTTGATGCCATATGTAGAGAAAGTTAAATCAAAGAAATTTGCATAAATGTTCTATTTATGAATTAATTATAAAGTGATAATATTTAATATTAGTATATCCGTGTTCATTCATCATATTATATTGTACTCAAATAATTAATTGCATATATGACTATTAATAAAACAAGTATTAATAGATATGTCAATATTCCATTCAATAAAAATTACATGCAGTCTTTCTTAAATGTGTAATATAAATGATAGCCTTTAATCATAATAGAGTAAAGAAATTACTTAACTGTAATTAAATTGTATATACAAATAATTTAATAATTCCATAAACCACCACTTTAGGTATTGACATATTAGAGATGCCACATGTTTAAACAACAATCTATGCTTGATTTTACATCTAATGGTAGAGTCTCATCTGTGATTGTATTGGGAAAAAGTTTTTTTTTAATAAAGCAAAATTACTACAGTCGGCGCTCGATATAGTGAAGTTTTGGCTAGTACAAATTTGGAAACTATCTGCGTTAATATCCAAACAAATTCAATTTTTCAGAAGATAGTTTCCAAATTTGTACTAGCCAAAACTTCACTATATCGAGCGCCGACTGTATTTAAATCCTTTGCTTCTAATAGAAATTAGTGAAAATTATTTCATTAGAGATGTCACAAGTAGAAACTATCCTTTTTTTTCATCTTACATATAATTACAAAGCTTATTTGAATATTATTATGTAAATAATTTTTTGTGTAATTGTAAAACTCATTTTTATTATATATACCGAAGTACTTTTAAAATGGGGCATACTGCAACAAAAATCAGACAAAGTAAACATCTGTATTACCAAAAATTTAGTTTGATTTTAGTGTTAGTTTATTTGCTTTTCTCATTATTCTTCTCCTTTAGTAATCCTGAAACTTTAATACTAAACTAACATATATAAATAAAGTTTTTTTTAAATAGTAGGCAGTTAATCTAATTAGGATTTCTACTACTAAGAGGAATGATAATGATGTGTGTAATATTAATAACAATATGAATTGCTGTGTTTTGATTCTGAGGTATAGTAATGTTAAGCTCATTGAGAGCAGAACTAAGTGTTAGGAACATCCTGCGACCCATCAATTGCATAAAAGCACAACTTCAGCCTTGCTGCTGCATAACAGATTATAAATTCAATGACACCAAAAACCAGAGGGTCAATTCAATTGAATTTCTCATCAAGGTCATAAAGAGCCATCTTAAAGTCCTTAGCACTGGCCTTCTCTTCACCTTTTAGTATCAATGTGTCTTTTAACCAGCAAAGGAAGTCTGACCAATAAGACCCTTTTGTTGTTGATCCTGGATCTGTTCTATTCCAATCATGGTCAATTGGAAGAGCTTTACCAAGGTTCTCTTTAAATAATTGAAGTGTATTACCGATCAACAAGTCTGTGGGCATGTGCAACATATCCTATGATTTGTTATCTGCATTGTATTGCCATTAAAGATGGCTCCTCCCTCAATTAGTTGCAATTAATTGTGGCACATAAAAATTGAATTGCAGTTGTGGTTGTGGCATATGAAAATCGAATTGCAGCTAATTGTGGTTCCCATCTTTAATCATCATGGGATGACATTACTTAACACATAGCTTATATGTGAAGCCAATTGACTTTCATGATCTTCTTCATTTGTATATATAAATTTTTGAAAATAATACTTATCCTCCTCATTAGCAGACATGGGTAATTTACAAGAAAGTGGTGCCTTTATAAGTGATGGAAAGTCTTCCATTTACTTTGGAATGATGCTAAATGGTTTCAGGAGGTTTGTACATATTGCAGCTGTTTGATCAGCACTCATCTTGGCAATTCTTTTTGGTGAGGTCATCAGGAAATTTTCCATGCCATAATATTACATCCATAAATTTTAATATGTTGTGAGATAGTAAATCTTGGACCTATCAATTACCTGGTTAATATTGACCAATTTACTATGGTGCAGATCATCTATAATCATTAATTGCCTATAGTAACAATTGGTCAACTTCAAAATACCAAAACAAAAAAAAATTATATCATTTTAAAAAATTTGACCGATAAGTTTTATTGTTCATGACTCAAGCTTCAAAACTTATCAGCTGGTTTTTTCTTAAACTGAAAATTGGCATTTTGAAAATTCCGAATTTTGTTATACATTTAAGAAATTGAAACTAAGTAAATTTCGTGTAACAAATTTTTTTTCATGGAATATTTTCTACAACATACATTTGATTTATTTGATTTATTTATTTCCTTTTTTTATTAATAAAT
>CAUDNR010002668.1:124617-138598 GCA_958430865.1 Entrophospora sp. SA101 | reverse complement strand
ATTGTTAAGAATATATTTATTTTATTGTCTTGAAAGCAATATTAAAAAGTTTTAATAATGATCGGCATATTATAAAATTATCCAATCAATTTCTTTATGGATCAACCAATCACGGATAAAGCCCACTATGTTACAGGGATCAACAAAAATTCCTGTACCCTGTACTTTTCAAGGTTCATTGAGCGAACCTCGAAAGGTATAAGGTACAGGTCACCTGTTCCATATCTGCGCCATACCTGTACCCTGTACCTTTTCAGATTTTTTGCATGTCACCTGTACCACTTACCTGTACCTTTCTAGGTTTAGTGAGTAAATCTTGAAAAGTACAGGGTATATACAGGGATCAACAAAAATTTCCTGTACCCTGTACTTTTCCGGTGTCCCTGCAAACAGGGTCCAATTTTTTCACCAACTGTAAATCCTTTATTAGAGATTATTGTTGAGTAAAAAGACAAAAAAAAAAAAATAGCTGGAAGCTCGATTTTCCTAGTACAGACCCCATATATATATATTCTTTTGTAATTGGATCCATAAATATGAATTGTATCATTTTTAAGCTTCATATAATTTTTGAACAATAAGATATTTAATTACAACAATAATATTTTAAAAAATCTGAAACAAATATTAATAAAATAATTCACCTCATTAAGAAGTTCATCAGAAATATCTTGTGGATTATGTAATTTTTTTAATGCCACTGGCTTATCTTTAATAGTTTTTTTTTTTTTATAATTTATACTTTTATAACCATTTAACCAATTAGCTTCATATATAGTTGCAAAGCTACCTTCACATATCTTTTCAATATTTGTTAAATCATTATAAAGAATCCATTGAAGATAATATTTATTACCATATCTTGTTGTCTGACCAATTACGATTTTTGTGTTTTATCATTCAAAATGGAAAATTTTTATGCAGAAGAGGATCAATACCATCAATATGATGATGACGATAATAGTAGTGTGTTGTTGATGATAATTTTACATGAGAATGAATAAACACTTTCAGTACAAGGTCCAATAGTTCATTGGCTTCAAGTTCCAATGATTTAAGTGGTGGTTCCAGAAGACCTTTAAAAAAACGAATTGTAACACACAGTTTTATGTGGAAGCATTTTGAAAAAGTGAAAGATTCAAATGGAAATGAATTTGTAATTTGCAAATTAAAAAAAAAAAAAACGAATTATTATTATAAAAAAAAAATTTAGTCGACTAAAGAAAATTTTGACCAACTAGTAGTCGACTAAGGATTTTTTGGACGATTCTAATCTCTAGCTTTCTAACCTTATTTATTAAGTGTCTTTAATTGTTTGTCTACGCGAAACATTTTTTCTTGTTATATATAAATATTAATTTATTATTATAATTAGCTGTTAATAATAAGGATGTTAGCCGAAATGGTTTTTGAAAAAATCAATTTCGGCAAGCAATTTCGGTTTTACAATAAAATATTCTTTATATCAATTGACATAAAAAAATTACTCAGGATTTTGGCTATTGAGTTAAAGTGTTCAAATAATCTCAGATATAATTTCGACAACTAATAAAGTTGATTTTGGTAATTATTTCGGCATTTCGGATTCGGCAATCATTTATTAAGGGAGGCAATTTCGGCTAACATGCTTAGTTAATAATTTATTCTCTTTGAATAATAAGCTTAGGAGAAACCCAAACTTCCCAATCTTCTTCTTTATCAATGTCACCCAACAATCTTAAAGCACGAATTCTCAAATGATAAGCACCGTTTGGTAAAATTTCTGGATCTTCATCACTATTAGTAGCATTATTTTTTGAGCCAGCCCAAAGTAATATTAAAAATTTATGTGAACCAGTTTTTGTAAGATACTCATTATATCCGGCTAAAAGCCCACCGACACCTTTACCAGGTACAAAACCTAACAATTTTTGATTTTCATCTAGTACCTGTACAAGTAATAATTTTGTTGGTGTTGATAATGATATTAATATAATTGGAGCATCTGTTTTATTTTTCATTCCATAAGTGGCTGTTTCATTGGGAAAATATAATGATTTAGAGTCGTAGTAAAGTTGTGGATAATCTGGTTTTGCAAATATTGGTAACGTTTTTGCGGCACCTTTTAATCCAACTAAATAAATCATGTAAATTAAAAAATAAGATATCATTGTAATATATATATATATATATATACGCATATGTACGAACATACCATATGGAACAGAAATAATTGGATCATCGCTATCTACAGGAACAAATTTTATAAATCCACTATAAAACCAATGTTCAGATGACGGTAAATCTTTTGGTGGTGTTATTTTTAATGTTATTTTTTCTTTTCCAAAAGGTTCAATTTTAATAAACACCCGTTTAAAATTTACAACTGCATATTCTCTACGATATTTCAATTCCTGTAGTAATAACTGTTTCTCTCCATCATAACCATTTACTGAAACAGCTGGCATATGAACTAAACGATATTCCAAATGTTTATCACAATAGTTTTCAATGCTAAGGTCATAATAACCATCTTTTTTACCATTGACTGTATCATTTAAAGCAAGTTTGAATGGATGAACAAACGCCATAGCTCTAATTGAATTATAAACATTTACTAATCCAGCACCTTGTCTTAAAACTGGTGGGACTATTTTGAATATTTGATCGTGAACTGGTATCGCATAATTCATTAAAGCCTTTTGAATAAAACGGTGAGAATTTTTTTCTATTTTATTGGCCTGTCTTATTAAAGCTGCTACACCAGATATATATGGTGTTGCCTAAATAACAATATATATGAATGTGTGTGTGTGTGTGTATATATATATTTTTTAAATAATATTTGAATAATTACCATACTCGTTCCCATTAAATTTGCATAACTACCAAGATTTATTGGAAATGTTGAAAAAATAATTCCACCTGGAGCTGCTATTTCCTATTAAAGTAGATTAGATAATTAATGCATTTATAATAATAATGATGATTATAAAATTTTTCTTTGATCAGTATGTAAAATATACTTACTGGCTATTAAAAGCAGCCATTTACATGAAATTAAAGATTAGTTAATTGTATTAATTTTAATATTGATTGATTAAAGAAAGAAATAATGATTAATACCTTGATGTCTAGATAAGGTGTTAATCCCCAAGATGAAAAATAGGATACAGTTCCACCAACATGACTTTGAATCATATAACCACGTTTATCAGAAAAATCAAATTCTAAACCACCCGGATTTTTTTTCAATCTTTCTACTAATTTATTTGCTTGTCGTGATAATATCGTAGCCATTGGTAATTTTAAACTTTTGATGTCGAAATTTGCTAAAATTGGATCAAATAAATCAACTTTTGATATTATCAATGCTAATAATTTATCAACAAATTCTGGCGGAAGCTAACATTGTAATGGAAATGGAGAATAAGTTTTATTATTACATGAATAAACTCAATAAAATGAAAGCATTTAAATTAAGTTAAACACGTACAGGAGGGCAATCTTTCTTCGATGTGCTATTGGAAGATAAATCAAGATATAGTATTTTATTATGATATACTGACAAATCTTCAGGACATGAATGTTTCGGAAACATGACAACCTCTCCTTTATCAAATGGTAAAGCCCTTGCTGTTACTGTTAAATATTCTAGAGAACAATCATTGTCATTTATATCATGTGCTTTAAAACCCAAAAAATGACTATTTTCAACAGAAGCGACCGATAATGATTTATATCCAAATGCTGAAGATATTGTTTTCCAAAGACCATCAAGGCCACTATTACCGTCGGCTACAGCCACTACAACGCCTGATTCTATCATTTTTCCTATTGAGTCTGATAATGGTGTTGATGCCCAGAAATTTCCTCCCTTAATATTAATTTTTTAAATAATAATAATAAATAAACAAACAAACAAACAAATTTAAAAATAAACAACACACACACATATATATACACAAGTAAGCAAAATAAATAATCACCAAAGACAAATTTACAATATCCATATTATCTCGTGAAGCTTGCTCCAATGCTTTTATAAGTGCATCATCTGAACCTTGACCAGAACAATCCATTGCTCTATATGCTCCAAATGTTACATCAGGAGCAACACCTACAAGTCCACTTGCATCATCCAAGGCACCGATAATACCTGCGACGTGAGTACCATGGCCATTACAATTATCAAGTGGGTCATCATCATCATCAACAAAATCAAATCCTACTTCCACTCTACATCCTGGACCAAAACATCCTCCAAATGCTGGATGTCTATAATCAATTCCTACAAAGATCAATTCATTCATATCATCTATTTGTTTTATGTATAAAAGCAAATAAAACAAAAAATGTGCAAATAATTTACCAGTATCAATAACACCAACTCTTACTCCTCTTCCAGTAACATCGAGATGTTTATGAACCCAATCAACACCTGTCATATGATGAGGCGTATTAAGATCTATTTTTGATGATAATATTAAAGGTGCATGTGAAATCCAATCACGTTTGTTTAAACCATTATTTTGATTGATTGATTTATTTATGAATTTTGGGCCTTGATGTATCATCTAAAAAGTACATATATTATATTATATTATTCAATTGCTTAGTAATTCTAAAAAAATAAATGATGATACATACTATGGGTTCAACAGAATCAACATTAGGTAAATCTTTAATAATTTCAAGATGATTTAAATGTTCAACTTCAAAACTTATTGCATTTATCAAATCAACAAATTCATGACGAACTTTTATGGAAATATTACGAATTTTTAATTCTTCATAAAATTCATTATGTTGTAATTTATAAATTTCTTTTAAATTAATAGTATTAATGGTAGCTGTGTCATTTTTAAAAGAAATTGTTGTTGATGTGATTGACGATATTGACACTGAGGATGATGTTGATGATTTGTAAGTTGTAAATCTAACATAAAATGCATTATTGATCACTTTAATATCAGAATTATATTTTTTTATTATACCAGCATTTACATAATAAATTAACAACGATGAAATTAAAAACAATAATATCTTTAGAAAATTTTTATTATTCATTATTGGGAGATAAAATTTTTATTTTTTACCAATTAAAGAGAAAAAATTGTATTTATAGCAGACTTTTATCCTCCACAGCCTCAAAGTGATTTATTATTATTATTATATATTATTAGATCGAACTGCACATAGGGCTTATATTCACGGATACCGTTAAGGTGGTTACACTTTGATTTTAATTATGGTTTCTATTCGAATAATAATGATAATGATAATAATAATATGCTATTGATAATAATAAGGTTTATTCGAATTATTCGTCATTATTATTATCATGAATTCGAGTATTTGAATTACATTGAAAGTTTATTCGAATAAAATAAATGGGTTCGAATAAGAATTTGTATTACGAATAGAAATCCTAATTTTAGTAGAATACAAACCCCAACTACACATTATTAATACTACTTAACAGTTTAGGTGAGTTTAAGATCAAACTTTGTTGGATGTTGAAAATAAACAAATCTTGTTTTATCAATCTGGAGGACACAAAGTCATGATAAACCTTTCTTCCACCATCCTAACCTTCTTTTATTCTTTCTTGTTTTGAAGACACTAATGTGCGTTTTGGGAAAGATTACTAAATGGATAAGCCTCTTTTTTTTTCCTTATAAATAATAAATAGTCCCTTGACTGCGCCATCCCTGATCTGTAGATAATTTCCAAACTTGGATAGCATAACGTGATAAAAACATGGGCACGTAAGACCAACAGTGGAAGGGAACATAACCATCTTAACGAACCAAGACCAGAATAAAGCTATGTGTTTGGATTGACGTTTAATGCTGGGTTTATTTGTGACTTGTCTGCAAAGGTTGTTTCGATAATAACGATAATAACAAGAGTGTTTTCATTAATCATAGATCCCGATTTTTGAAGAAGACAAATATTAATGCAATGCTATATATACCATAAGAATTATTATTAATGGTTATACTTCTTTGATGGCTATGTAACGATAATTAGTCGTTTAACCATAGATCCGTAGAAAACACAATATTATATATATACACGCACTATAGGAGTTATTATTAATAATCCTATTACCATTAATAATATATATCAACTAGAATATTTTTGATAGTCGCGTAACAATAGTCATCATTCAACCATAAAGGAAAAAACAAACATACGAATACACATAATATTATTACCCATTACCCCATTAGTAATATCAACTAAAATCTTCTTGATTATTACTATTAATATAAAAATCCGTTGTGGCAATTAATCAATTTTAAATAAAATTTTCTCATGTGTCCCGTTCATCCACTGTTTTTCAAAAATAGTTTTGTCCATCATCAATAATACTATTCTATTGTCCGCTCCTATATAATTATTACCCTAAAACTATAAAAGTGTGTGTGCTATTGTATATGCAATTCGCCTCTTAAGGCTTCTGGCGCAACGGATTTATGATGTTACGTATTTATATTTAGTCCAGTTGATCAAAGTGATATGAATATTATTTTTTCCGAAAGTATTTCTACCATTTATTTTGTATATAATTGAAACCCTTTTGTCTACCTTTTCACTGTCTGTTAAGTAAGTCATCAATTGAAGGTAAAATCATTATCATATTTTCATGCCTTAAGTTGCGTATTCTTGATTAATTTTTATCTATTTTTTGATTTTCATTGAAAAATTACTGTCACACCTAGATAAATAATTTTTGTCCCTTTTAATACCTTTAATATTAGAAATTGTATAATTAATGTCGAATTTAGTAAAATATTTTATTTTTTATTTAAATTTTTTCAATTTAATTTTGATCTTATAAATATCTAATCAAATCAATTAACTTATTTATAGCAAGAAGTTAAGATTGTGTATTTTGCAACAGCTCGAGATGCGACAAATTTATCATCAGAAACAATTTCTTTGAATAGTAATAACGATAAAAATAATATAACAACACTTCAAGAAATCATAAATATATTAAAAAGTCGACATAAAAACCTTACACCAATACTTGAGAATTGTATGTTTGCAATCAATATGGAATATGTTGATAATGTTGATAAGAGCATGATAAAATCTGGTGATGAAGTTGCAATAATTCCACCTGTTTCTGGTGGATAATTAATTCTCACATTATCTACTAGCAAATATATAAAAAATTTAAAATGAATGATAAAGATTTATTTGAATAATTTCATTCGGGAATTGTAGAAAATTGATTTATGTGATGAGTGTATGATTGAAAATTTGTGTGAAAATGGTAAATTAATTACTGATTAAATTAAATTATTGATATTTTTATTTTTATAATCTATAAGAAATTTTAATTTATAAAAATGTCATGTAGAAATAAATAAAATTATTTTAAAAATGTCAATAAAATTAATTGTCCAAAAAAAATTTATTGACATTACAATATTAAACATCAGTTTGCATTTCATCCTCCTCATCATCTGATTTGTCTTCTCTAAAACGTGGATTCTTTTCACGACCTTGATCTTCACGCCCTTGATCATCACTATCTCTTTCATGTTTCTTTGATGTAGTTCCTAGGTATTCATCATAACAATAAAAGATGTTGATCAACAAATAATTTTCAAATCTTAATTATTAATATTCAATGTGAACGTATGATTACCTTTTCCTTTGTATTCACCAGCACCCATAGGAATAGAAGTAATGGCTTCGTATTCTTCTTTTTGTCTTCTTGCACGTTCTGCTTCATTTTTTGCACGAAGATGCCCCCATCCACCACGTCCTGTATCATAATCTTGCCTATATTCATCTCTGACCTTTATTTATTTATAAAATATAGATTGAATTATTTATAACATAAATAAATAAATAAATTTTATAATATATATATATATATTATATATACCTGACCACCAGATCTACCTCTTCCAAATTGTCTCCCATCTTTATACCCAGGATCTAAATCTGTTCTAATAATTCTTTCATCTAATTTGGTGCTATTAATATATTTCATACAATCTAATGCGTCTTGATGTGAATAATACCTTTACAAAATAATTACAAAAAAAAATTTTCAAAGGTTAATTAATATCAAGTACTCTTTTTTTTTTTCTTAAAAATAAAAACTCCAACTTACTCAACAAAACAAAATCCACAAGGTGTTCTTTGAAACTTATCCAATCCCATAATTATCCTCTTGATTTCTCCTGCTTTTGAAAATAGTTCATAGATCTGTTCTTCTGTTGTATAAAATGATAAATTTCCAATATACAAAGTTGTACTGTTGGATAGATCTTTGCTAAGTTCTACAGTAGATCCCTAATTTAAAAATAAAAATTTTCTGATTATTAGAGAGATTTAATTGAAAATTTCACTAAAGAAAAGAAAACTTTGAAGTACTTGATACTGATGATCTTTGTATGATGAAGGAACACAAAGAGGAAGAACAATGTTAGCCATTATATATTCCTTATATATATGAATAAGTGTTTATGTTAAAATATATTAATATTAAGCACAATTATAGTTCAACTTCATTTACTGTTAATTATTATAAATAGTCATGTGCAAAAATTTTTATAGATAAAATAAACAATGAAGTTAGCGACAACTTAAATTGACCCATTTATGATTCGCCTATTATTGAGTAAATCCCGTTACACTAAATCAGGAAGATCCAAATCCTAATTGTGGCATCGTTGCTGCTGCCACCAGCTAAACATATCCTGCCGCAATTTAAAATAGCAGCAGAGAAGTCAAATCCAAGTAAGTCACAATTATAAACGATCAGGTCTCTCTCCATAAGTTTTCGTATGCAAAAAAATGTCTCTTGTGTTACAGGCAGCATTAACATCTCGATTCCAATGTGTCAGACAGACTGATTTGCAGACTCTGACAGTCCAGAATTTTTGATGCTTATCAAACCACATCCATCACACAAAGAACATATGGAACTCGTCAACGGTCACCACATTGCAGTGTCTAGAAAACTCTTGACAAAATTCTTTTACAGGACCTGGAGAATGTCTGCGTGATGTTGATGTTGATGAAATTTACCATTGCCAAATGTAAAGTGTCCGGGTCCCATAAAAATTTCTAAAAAAAAATCATATATGCTATTTGCTTCCTTATTATTATGCGTACATTTATAATATTTCTTCCCTATGATATATATACACCGTGCGCACTATGCGCAAAAAAAAAAAAATCAGAGCTACTATGAATGGCATATCTCTAGGTGAAAGGTATGTAAGTAATATTATTCAATGATATTTTTGTTTAATAGAAAATTAAATTAACAAAGTATAGTTCACCTCGAATAACAGCCTGAAGATTTTTTTTTTCAAACAACTCATTTTTTTGCAACCCTGCTAAGTTCCAGTACTCCTTGTTGTAACTTTTTCATCTGAACTCATTGCTACAAACAGATATATCCTTCCAGGATCCAGCCTAAATAATTTGCATTCATTCAAATCAATATTCGATCCGTATTTGTTAGCATCTCCTTTATTATCATCAACTTTTTTCTGCAGACCATCAGTTTATATGGAATAAGCAAAGATTCGATTCTGGGTGGTGATTTTATTAATATTAAATGCTTTCGTCTGTCTACCAAGCTTCCCTTCCAGCTCTGAATCTTTGAATGGTTGTTATCAATTGATTTGTACATGTAAAATAAAGCAACTAATATGTACTTTTGTTGGAAAGAGTATTCAGACAGAAGTGTGGAGAGATGAGGGCCATGTTTCCGGTTATGCTTGATAAAGGTGGAGAGGATTTTGTGAAGACCCAGAATTCATGATCACAAAAATGCTTTTATAGATGCATCATCAAAGCTTGATTTTGGAACAATGTCTATTGTGCTTTTGAGTGAATATATTGAATGCGGATGGTAAGGTGAAGAAGGCATTATGGATGTGATGTAGAGAGTTTTATCAATAATTTTTAAAGGGAGGGAAGGGGTCTTGATTTTTCAAGTTGGTAATGAAATGGTTTATGATCGAGTCAATGTATTTTTTGGGTAAAGGAAATTGATGAGTCCTAAATAATTTATAATTTATCCATCTTTAGTCGGTTATTGAGATTTGTGGTTCTAACATATTTCCGTACAGCAGAGGAGAGAAGTTGTCTTGGTTTTTATTTAATATTTTTATTTGTTGCTAATTGTGGTAATTATAATAATAAATAAAGATATTACGTAATTTCATTTCTAATTGTTCTTCATTTGATATCATTTTAAGTTGGAGTGCGTGAGAATAACAAGCACCAAATTATTTACATTTTGATACGTTACGAATATCTTCTGGTTTATTATCATTGTCATCAATGATAATTGTTTGAATGAGGGAAATCTGAAAAAAAAAAGAAAAAAAGCTCCCACCTGGGGGTTCTCCTCCTTGAGATTTTTTGCGAACTTTTACAGTATATGTTATTCCTGTACACATATCGACCTACACAATAAACCAATGTGCCTTTCCCAAAGTCGACCACTCTGTAATTGTCAAAACTCCCATTTCTTTTGTGCAGAGCGCTTCCACTTATCATATTTTCGATGGAGGAGATGGTCTTGATGAAGCATGTATATAGATAAAAAAAAATGGAAGTTGTGTTTTTTTTTCTTTTAATTAGCATTCTTCATTTGATATTTCTTTTTTCATTGTTCGAATTAGAAGCCACTCCTTAAACTAAAGTTTAATTTCTATTTTAAAGAAAAATTTTTTTTATTTTTGTAAATTAATCAAAATGTTGAAAGACCAAACATAAATTTATTTATACAACCAAAGGAATGGAATGTATGTATAATAAATACCAAAACCAATCAATTCATACTTGTTTTTTTTTACTGATCTGACATCTTTTCAGTATTTATATAAGAACCTCTATCCATTTAAAAAAAATTTGGCAGCACTTTAATGTTAATGTTAAATACAACAACAAACATTTTCGAAAATTCATTTTTAACATTGCAAACTAATTGAGTTTAATTGTTTCTTTGTTGGGAAGTTCAATGATTTTGTGTTGCATGCTATTTTTATCGATCTCATTTCAGATTATTAGTGACATGGTTTTCTTTTTTCACCAAAAAATACCAATAGTTTCTCATGTTAAAGTTATTTTTTCAAAATAGAAAAACTAGCAAAAAAAAAACATGTCAACTCAAATTCTTTCTGAAAAACTTCAATTCGGAACCAAAATCAAAGGTCATGTTAATATTGACAGTGCATACAAAAGAATTTTAAGATCAAATAAGATTCATGCAATTTCAGAACCAAACTCTATCAACTCTCGAGTTATTGAAAGAGCCCCAACTACAAATGGATTTATTTCTGCTTTTTTTTCAAGCTTATAGTTATCATCAACATTTAAAACTTTCACCTGATGATATTTGGCTAGCTATTGCCTTGGGAGTCAGTCAGCATATTAATTTTAATTCGGAAAAATATCGTTATGTGTTTGTTGAGCATGAAGGCAAAAAAGAAATTAATGTTTATGTTGATGGCCTTTTGGATTTTAGTGGTGAATGTATTGGAGGAAATTGGGACCAAGCGGTTCAACAGTTAACTGATGCAACTGATAGTCAAGTTAAAGATGAAGTTGGAATAAAAAGATTATTAGAATGTAATTTTACAACTACAACTCCTACTACAAAAACTGCTAGTAATATCGTATTATTAGATACTGTCAAGTCCTATTTTGATTATAGAATATCAACTTGTTGTGGCATTCCAAAGATCACTTTGACCGGTACTTTAGAAGATTGGATGAAAATTCAAGAAAAATTAGTTCAATTACGTAAATTAAATTTGGATTTAGATTTTTGGTTAAATAAATTAGATCCAATTATTGGGGAATTTGTTTCGACTTATAAAGGTGAAATACATGAAGATTTTTGGAGTAAAGTTTTGTCTTACCAATCTTATGGCTCTGGCGAGCCTACTTTAAGTGGTTGGATTACCACATTCTTTCCTTATACTTGTGATGGTCATCCTTTAGGAGGAATCGCGGAATTAGGTGATTTACCTTATGGTCGAGTTAGTGTACCCTTTATCGGTAGTTTTGATGAAGTCGGCATGGATTTAAAGCTACAACTTGTTACAGGTTTTATAGGCCACAAACAAGAAAGTGTTAACAATAATGATGGTGATGTAGAAATTATTGTTTCACCTGTAATTAGTTGGGCGATTGCTGAAAATAATGAATTACAAGCTGACAGTTAAGAAGAACTAGGATATTAATTTTATCATTATTATTACCTTTGCTTTTGATTTTATGTTTTATATTTTTATTGTTATTATTTTTAAAAATAAATTAAATGTGACTTTGTAAAAAAAAATCAAAATAATAGTTTAACGTTATGAATAATGAATATGAATTCAAACATGTTTTGCAAAGTTCTTTTAACAGTTGAATTTACTTTACAATTTTGTTTTTTAGTGCTTGTCAATTTCTTTTCTTTCTCCTCAATAATGGATCTCGGACTGAGAATTTAAGCCCAATTATATGTCTCATATTATTACCGTTGACTCTCTCTATAACGGACATGTATATTATAGAGAGAATGAATTTGTATACAATTGCAAATTATCAAAGAGAGGTCATTTTGCTTCAAATAAATATATTTACTTTAAGTTTTAATTACCAGCTCAGTTCTCCCGGTGGATAAGAGACCTTGTTTAACAATTTTTGGCTTAATCTTAAGGAGAAATGGTCACGACTTTGTATTTTCTGCGTGAATAGGTTTAATTGATCTGTATGGGTATAAATGTTTGCTTGCTACATTGGATGTTGTTGATCAACCTAGATTGCTAAACAACCTGTTGAAAAATGAATGTGTAATTCGAATCCATCTTCATTAAAGGTGGAAAAGAATGACAACAATTGCAGTTATCTGATGCTCTTATATTAGTAGGCTATATATAGCTGTTAATCGAATCCGAAACTATTTTGGATTTTTAGATTTAAAAAAAACCCCTCTGATGCAGAAATCGGTGATGATGATAATAACACTAATATTGATACTAATTATAATAATAACAAGCAAGCTTAGTATTAGCAGTCATATGACATATATTAATATTAATATTAATATTGATCAATTGATTATGCCAAAAGCCACATGGCATTTCACAAAAAGAAATATATTAATACACTCAAAGCTACTATTGATGTATTACATAACGCATGTCCATTAAAGGTCTCTTGTGAGGTTATATCCAAAGCACTTTGCAATATTTTACATAACGACAAAGTCTTTTGTGAACAGTCTGAAATACACACTAAAATATTTGATTGGCTTGAGGAAAAAAATCCCAAGGCCATATGCAGTATTCAAAAAACGGGTTTATTCTTCCACTTTTTTTGGATAAAAAGTGTTCAATCATTACAAAACTATACATGAAGTCGAAATTAAAACCCCAAGTCAAAATGTTTTGACTTGAGGAAACTACATAGTAAAAATCAGTTTTGACCTTATTTTGACCCTATTTTGACCAGATCTGCAAATGGTCGAAATAGTTTCAACTTCATGTATAATTACAACAACCAAGAATCATCTCCCCACCAGTAAAGCATACTTTTTCTTTCAAGGGGCCTTTATTGAACCTATTTTTAATTTGGTTGAAAAAGCACTTAACAAATTCCTTATTGAGAATGAACATATAATTCCTTCCACTGTCACCAAGACCTTTGCCTCCAAACATCACATAAATCCAGATTTTGATAATGCAGATACTCAATGTATGCTTAATTTCATAATTGAGAATATAAAAATTTTTGACAAATCAGTATTCCACAGTCAACATAAATCAAATCCGACTCGGCTTTTAAAAATTATAAGAACAATGTTAGCAATAGGGTAGCTCATGGAACTTTAATAGATCAAAAAGGTTGATGAAATGACCACAAACTCCAACATAATGCTATCATCAGGAAAATAAATCTTACGTAAACCTACATAGGGTTCAGAATTGGCCAGCATTATGTTGATATTTTGGTA
>CAUDNR010002668.1:89387-124587 GCA_958430865.1 Entrophospora sp. SA101 | reverse complement strand
AATTTCTACTTTCTACCATCAAAATTGGAATAATTTTGACCATTGAAATCACCAAACCAATTTGGGCTGCATGTATACTCTGGAGTTGTTTTTCCCATCCATTTTTGAATAATCTTATTATCAAGTTTTTCTTTTATAGCATGTGATTCTTTATAGTTGCCACCTAGTATTAAAAGAAATGATGAGTCAGTTCAAACTCTTATACAAAATTATTTATAAATTATTTACCTAAACAGGTGACAACATTGCATGCAAGTATCATCAGGAAAATAAATCTCACGTAAACCTACGTAGGGTTTAAAACTGACCAGCATTATGCAGAAATGTTAACAGAATTACCAAAATATCAACATAATGCTGGCCAATTCTGAACCCTATGTAGGTTTACGTAAGATTTATTTTCCTGATGATAGCATTATGTTGGAGTTTGTGGTCATTTCATCAACCTTTTTGATCTATTAAAGTTCCATGAGCTACCCTATTGCTAACATTGTTCTTATAATTTTTAAAAGCCGAGTCGGATTTGATTTATGTTGACTGTGGAATACTGATTTGTCAAAAATTTTTATATTCTCAATTATGAAATTAAGCATACATTGAGTATCTGCATTATCAAAATCTGGATTTATGTGATGTTTGGAGGCAAAGGTCTTGGTGACAGTGGAAGGAATTATATGTTCATTCTCAATAAGGAATTTGTTAAGTGCTTTTTCAACCAAATTAAAAATAGGTTCAATAAAGGCCCCTTGAAAGAAAAAGTATCCTTTACTGGTGGGGAGATGATTCTTGGTTGTTGTAATTATACATGAAGTTGAAACTATTTCGACCATTTGCAGATCTGGTCAAAATAGGGTCAAAATAAGGTCAAAACTGATTTTTACTATGTAGTTTCCTCAAGTCAAAACATTTTGACTTGGGGTTTTAATTTCGACTTCATGTATAGTTTTGTAATGATTGAACACTTTTTATCCAAAAAAAGTGGAAGAATAAACCCGTTTTTTGAATACTGCATATGGCCTTGGGATTTTTTTCCTCAAGCCAATCAAATATTTTAGTGTGTATTTCAGACTGTTCACAAAAGACTTTGTCGTTATGTAAAATATTGCAAAGTGCTTTGGATATAACCTCACAAGAGACCTTTAATGGACATGCGTTATGTAATACATCAATAGTAGCTTTGAGTGTATTAATATATTTCTTTTTGTGAAATGCCATGTGGCTTTTGGCATAATCAATTGATCAATATTAATATTAATATTAATATATGTCATATGACTGCTAATACTAAGCTTGCTTGTTATTATTATAATTAGTATCAATATTAGTGTTATTATCATCATCACCGATTTCTGCATCAGAGGGGTTTTTTTTAAATCTAAAAATCCAAAATAGTTTCGGATTCGATTAACAGCTATATATAGCCTACTAATATAAGAGCATCAGATAACTGCAATTGTTGTCATTCTTTTCCACCTTTAATGAAGATGGATTCGAATTACACATTCATTTTTCAACAGGTTGTTTAGCAATCTAGGTTGATCAACAACATCCAATGTAGCAAGCAAACATTTATACCCATACAGATCAATTAAACCTATTCACGCAGAAAATACAAAGTCGTGACCATTTCTCCTTAAGATTAAGCCAAAAATTGTTAAACAAGGTCTCTTATCCACCGGGAGAACTGAGCTGGTAATTAAAACTTAAAGTAAATATATTTATTTGAAGCAAAATGACCTCTCTTTGATAATTTGCAATTGTATACAAATTCATTCTCTCTATAATATACATGTCCGTTATAGAGAGAGTCAACGGTAATAATATGAGACATATAATTGGGCTTAAATTCTCAGTCCGAGATCCATTATTGAGGAGAAAGAAAAGAAATTGACAAGCACTAAAAAACAAAATTGTAAAGTAAATTCAACTGTTAAAAGAACTTTGCAAA
The DNA here is from genome assembly GCA_958430865.1 of Entrophospora sp. SA101. NCBI lineage: Eukaryota > Fungi > Glomeromycota > Glomeromycetes > Entrophosporales > Entrophosporaceae > Entrophospora > Entrophospora sp. SA101. The sequence goes on along the minus strand of CAUDNR010002668.1, from coordinate 122,639 downwards.
ACATGTTTGAATTCATATTCATTATTCATAACGTTAAACTATTATTTTGATTTTTTTTTACAAAGTCACATTTAATTTATTTTTAAAAATAATAACAATAAAAATATAAAACATAAAATCAAAAGCAAAGGTAATAATAATGATAAAATTAATATCCTAGTTCTTCTTAACTGTCAGCTTGTAATTCATTATTTTCAGCAATCGCCCAACTAATTACAGGTGAAACAATAATTTCTACATCACCATCATTATTGTTAACACTTTCTTGTTTGTGGCCTATAAAACCCGTAACAAGTTGCAGCTTTAAATCCATGCTGACTTCATCAAAACTACCGATAAAGGGTACACTAACTCGACCATAAGGTAAATCACCTAATTCCGCAATTCCTCCTAAAGGATGACCATCACAAGTATAAGGAAAGAACATGGTAATCCAACCACTTAAAGTAGGCTCATCAGAGCCATAAGATTGGTAAGACAAAACTCTACTCCAAAAATCTTCATGTATTTCACCTTTATAAGTCGAAACAAATTCCCCAACAATTGGATCTAATTTATTTAACCAAAAATCTAAATCCAAATTTAATTTACTTAATTGAACTAATTTTTCTTGAATTTTCATCCAATCTTCTAAAGTACCAGTCAAAGTGATCTTTGGAATGCCACAACAAGTTGACATTCTATAATCAAAATAGGACTTGACAGTATCTAATAATATGATATTACTAGCAGTTTTTGTAGTAGGAGTTGTAGTTGTAAAATTACATTCTAATAATCTTTTTATTCCAACTTCATCTTTAACTTGACTATCAGTTGCATCAGTTAACCGTTGAACCGCTTGGTCCCAATTTCCTCCAATATATTCACCACTAAAATCCAAAAGGCCATCAACATAAACATTAATTTCTTTTTTGCCTTCATGCTCAACAACACATAACGATATTTTTCTGAATTAAAATTAATATGCTGACTGACTCCCAAGGCAATAGCTAGCCAAATATCATCAGGTGAAAGTTTTAAATGTTGATGATAACTATAAGCTTGAAAAAAAAGCAGAAATAAATCCATTTGTAGTTGGGGCTCTTTCAATAACTCGAGAGTTGATAGAGTTTGGTTCTGAAATTGCATGAATCTTATTTGATCTTAAAATTCTTTTGTATGCACTGTCAATATTAACATGACCTTTGATTTTGGTTCCGAATTGAAGTTTTTCAGAAAGAATTTGAGTTGACATGTTTTTTTTTTGCTAGTTTTTCTATTTTGAAAAAATAACTTTAACATGAGAAACTATTGGTATTTTTTGGTGAAAAAAGAAAACCATGTCACTAATAATCTGAAATGAGATCGATAAAAATAGTATGCAACACAAAATCATTGAACTTCCCAACAAAGAAACAATTAAACTCAATTAGTTTTAGTTTGGTGCAATGTTAAAAATGAATTTTTGAAAATGTTTGTGGTTTTATTTAACATTAACATTAAGTTAAGTGCTGCCAAATTTTTTTTAAATGGATAGAGGTTCTTATATAAATACTGAAAAGATGTCAGATCAGTAAAAAAACAAGTATGAATTGATTGGTTTTGGTATTTATTATACATACATTCCATTGCATCAGGAAAATGTGTTTTTTTTTTATACATGTATTATATGTATATTATACGCATATTATTTTACATTACAGGTGATCCACATATAATATACATATAATACACATGTCCATAAATTACACACGAATTATACATATATTATATGCAGATCACCTGTAATGTAAAATAATACACGTATAATATACATATAATATGTGTATCAAAAAACACGTTTTCCTGATGTGTGTCAAACAAAAACAAATTTGTGTAACAGACTCTTTTCAAGAATGGGTATTAATAAAATGGTCTTTTTAATATTTTTAAAGGTTAGCTTCATTAATTTTTATTTCTTCTATTTTTATATATATTTAGAGGTGTAATGATTAAATTAAAAAGTATTTATTTATTAATGCATTAGCAGGATCTGATGGAAATTAATATGTAATATATATAGGTTAAAAGAAAGAAAATTTTATTAATGATTATTAATGGTTTTTTTATACATTTATATATTAATGTAAATAAATAACATATCAATTGACCAGAAGATGACAATTATTTCAAGATTACAAGCACTGATGTTACTGCTATTATTAAAGGGTATGTGTGATTATATTAATATATTTATTTCTTTTTCCAAAGGTTGCAAAGGTTGAACGATCTGACGATCTGACAGTGTACAATCCGTTATGCGATCATTTTTTTTTTATTATTAATTATTTATTTTTAGAAAATAGAAATTATTTGTATTTGGTATATTATTTATTCGATTTAATGAATTTAATTATCATCATTTGGAATAAGTTAAATATTAACAAAATATATTTATATTGGGCAAGTTATAATGATGATAATAATAATAATTTTATTTTTTTTATTACCAACTTGTATCCATGGCATTACGATTATTGTCACTACTACACCACTACTACCACCATTACTATCACTACCACTACCATCATTACCAACACTACCACCATCATTACCAACATTACCACCACAACTTTATTCCGAAATATTCAAACCTTGCTTGATGTACTATGCCAAAGGTCTATTAATAAATAAATTTTTTTATTGTTAATTATTATTTCTCCAATTCTTTGTATTCATAATTATCAAACAATAAATTAACTATTATTATTATTATTATTATTATTTTGAAATTTTGAACCTTATAAATCAGTCCCTTATAATTAAAAGCAAAATTTTTCTAACCCAACTTTCCAAGTAGTTATAAGCGACTTTGTAAGTAACATTTTGGCACAACTATTGCTGCTGAATTTGCTTTAGACTGCATACTAGTTGAGCGATAATCTTAAAATAAGTGTGAAGAAAAGAAACGCTTTCGACCTGGCGTATAATAACCAATAATTAAGCTAGTCCTTTCTTTTAACTGTTGTTAAAAGCCCCAGTATGGCTCTAAAAAATTTATTATGGTTGAAAATCGCTGCTATATGAAAAACGGAGAATTTTTTTTTTGAAATGGACGATAATAATTTTATTCGTGTAACGTTTATATTGAATGACACTATTAATAAAAATGAGTTCTATTAAAAACCATTTTTTGTAGATAGTAATAGGGATTATCACTTATTGTTTTTGTGAAGCAGCAAAATCTTTTTTTGTATTAACACAATTTGATATGTTGGAGCACTTAATTTAGTGATGAACTTAAATTTTGTTTCTGTTTCTTATCAGAGATCAGTGCAAGAACTTAATTTATAAATTTTAAAAATGGTAATTGGAATCTATTATTGTAAAACCATGATCAATATTTGTAAATCATATAAAATAAATTTAAATAAACATTTAAGAATGCTTTTTGTAAATAGTTATTAATAAAAGGATGGTATATTAAAATCACAAGAAATGATTTCTCCATTCTTTTAAATTAGTATTATTTTTATTCTGCTAATGATGTTGAGATTGATTAAAATAAAGTTATTCTCTTTTCTTTTTCTTGCTTGTATTAATATCGCTGACCACCAATCCTATTTGATTTTATATAGAGTATATCAAAAGAAAATAATAATAATTAAAATAATTAATAAAAAAAACTTCAATAATTTATTTCTAAATAGAAAATATGCGAATAAAATTTTTACCAGGTGGAAGAGATTTTTGTAATTTTTCTGCTTTCTCTACATCTTCAATTACAAAAGTGTACAAATATCTTGAACATCTAAGCTTAAATTTTACCTTTGATACACCATTTTTCTTAATACGAACAGCTTTGATATATATGTGTGTGTATATATAGCAGTATATCAAAAGAAAATAATAATAATTAAAATAATTAATAAAAAAAACTTCAATAATTTATTTCTAAATAGAAAATATGCGAATAAAATTTTTACCAGGTGGAAGAGATTTTTGTAATTTTTCTGCTTTCTCTACATCTTCAATTACAAAAGTGTACAAATATCTTGAACATCTAAGCTTAAATTTTACCTTTGATACACCATTTTTCTTAATACGAACAGCTTTGATATATATGTGTGTGTATATATAGCATGTGTTAATTAATAGAAATAAAAAAAAAAAACTATCGATAAATATATAATTACATTTTGCATCTTTTCTACGTGCAATCTCAAGAAAATATTTAATATCAGCAATTTGTTTTGGCTAGAAAAAACAAATTGGAAATATTATTTTCGTTAATAATTATATAATATTAAATCATTACTCCATTACTATTATTTACCATCTTTGAGACTTATTATTATCAAAAAAAAAATTTAAGATTTTAATTTTTTAAATTGAATCGATTACACAAGAAATGGTAAATTTACTTGATCGACAAACACGTGCACATTAATATTTTTTCTTGATTATTTTGACAAGATGACAAAACGCGGCTCTCCTAAAGATATGTTAATTACCAACCAGAGGTACTTTTTTTTAATTTACATTGACTTTTTTGGTTGTTATAAATATTATAATTGGAATCAAAACGTGGAACAGATCATTGCTGGGTAATAAGATTCTCATCAAGATGATGAATGAACAATTGGTATTTTGCTTTGTATAATCGTATTATTATTAATATAAATATATAATTACAAGATGTCAAAGCAGCACAACTGAAACAATTCGAGTATGATTATCGGAAATTGACAGACGTTGAAGCACACATGCTACTTGAACACTTACAGTCATTCTTATGCTCCTTGTGCACACAAGGCTAATCTGACCAGCTTCGCCCTATGGATACAATGGTGCAACTGAATTCCAGGGGGGAAGCACATAGCCCTGGAGTTGACTGCAAGGACACTTTTCACTAATCTTCCCTCACAGCACCCAGACCAGAGAAGGCTTGCTGGCATGCTAGCCGAAAAGTTGCCTGCAACGATCCTACCTCTAGGGTAAGGCTGGCTCTGTGATTGAGAAACTTTGAAAAGTTGTGATATTAGGTGCACATAAACATCCAGATCCATCAAAGAAATGAGAATCTGCAACTCGTTTCAAACACAGGAGGTTGCAATTCAGAGTGGGATTGGTGGCCCTGAAATTGCATTTGGGCTCTGATGTTAGGAAAGCTGTAAAATAAAATGATTTGGATTTTGTTTGGTATGTTATAAATTAATCATTTCCATATTTTTATTTTTATTTACCAACTGAATTTGATATTTTTTAAATGGGGCTTTTGCCTATATAACCCACCTAGGTTAGAGGAATGTAGCTCAATGAGAACATGTATCTTACAAGTATAAAGGTGGCAGTTCAATCCTGCCCACTCCTGTTGTGATAGTCACCATGATCGCTGGCATCAAGGAGAAAACTGTAAAATAAAATAGTCAGATTTTGTTTGGTATGTTATAAATTAATCATTTTCATAAATTTTCTGTTTCTCTTTAATTTTTATTTGACCAACTGAACTTGTTATTTAAATAAATGGGGCAGGGTTGTTGGTGAGTAGGCATGCACCAACAAGACAGCAACCCAGGACTCAACTCTGAATTCAGGGAAAATCCAAAACAACAACTTCCCAGGTTACAACCTCCTGGGTTGGAGAATTTTGAACCAGTTGCAGGCACAAACTTTTTCTACAGGTCAGGATAATGCAAAGCAATCATAATGCAAGCACCAGCTATCAGTGATCAATGTCCATATGGTAACCAGCAAGCCTGGTCTGAGAGGAAGATAAAGTTCTCATACAAATGATAATGTTTATTTTACAACATAGGAAGCAATAATAAATAAATCAAATTTATACACAATAAGTATTTATTATAGTTTGAAAAAGCAAGTTTTACATGTCAATATAAATGGGGAATGAAAAGAAATAAAGTTATGTTTGATAAAAGGGTTAAATAATAATAATACACACCCCTAATATTAATTTTCTTTCAATTTTATTTATTTTAAAAATTATTTATTTAATAATTAATTTTAATAACAAATGATTTCAATCATCAATTTTTTCTTGAAATTTATTTTTCTTTTTTGAGAAATCTAATTCTTCCCATTCCCAAAGTGTAACTCTCATACCAATACTAGGAGGACAATTATTGGCTAAATACCATAGCATCTTTATTTGCATCCTTTATTTCTAACAATCTTTTATGGGTTTTATGTTCAAAGTTTTCTTGATTTTTTATGGATAAAAGAACCACGCAGTACAGTCCAATGAGTTGTTTGAGTGGGTAGATAGACAGGACCTGAGCATGGCATTTTTAATGCATGAGCTGCACGTCTTGCAAAATCTATAAAAAAATCCATTGGACCTACTACATAGGTGTGTAAGTGCAATTGACAAACAGCTATATTTTCTGTAGGTGGAAGTTTTTCAGGTTCTAATATTTTTTTTTTTTTTTGATAAAGTGTAAGAGAAAAAAATCCAATAATAATAATAATAATAATTTATTATCCATTAACATATTTACCATAAAGCATTGGATCTGGTTGTTTTCATTATTTTCATTGTTATTGTTATTTTCACTGATTATTTTGCAAATTTATTGATGTTGTCCAAAGATTATTTCTAATGAATTGTAAATCGATATATTATTTATTAATATCTTCCATAAATTATAATCCTTGTATATAAACGAATGAATGAATGAAGATATGTAAATCAATAAATACACATTTCTATATGGAAATGACAATTTAGTAATTATTGGAAGTATTATTTTTTATAAAAAAAATTTTTTTGATCTACAAATAATTTTTTTTAAACCAATTTGTCAAGTGTTAAAGAAAACCAAACATACATCGGAAAAAGAGCAAATGAGTAAATATTGTCAGAAGAGGGAAATTTAAAAATAATGTGGTTGCGATCATTGTCGTCCTTCTAGTTAAATAAATATAACAAAAAACGTCCAATACTTTAAAATCTTAAATCTTTTAGAAAGTAATTTTTCATAAATCTACCACTTCAGATCATCATAAAAGTGTAATGGAGACAGTGATGGTAGTGATATTGAAAGAATAACAACAGTAGAATGACTCTATATGAAGAATAGAATATAATGATAACACTAGAATCAACAACACAGCTGTGTTTTAAAATGGAAGGATATGATTTTATTTTTAATTTATATTTATATATTTTCTAAGGCAAATCTGTACCTTACATTAAGACATACTGGTTTAATTAAACAATAGACCAGCACAAATTTTGCCTATTACACAAAGTCATCATATGGAAAAAATGTCTTCAGTTTGACCAAAACAAATAAATCAGAATGGATGAAACAAAATTAGTGTATATCTCATTAAAACTAGAGAAATTAGCTCAACTCAAGTGAATACTGACTTTATCATCTTGAAATAATTATATTGTCAATGTGGGGGATCTATGTTATTTCTATTGAGTGATAAACATATGTTCCATATTAAATTTTCTTGGAGAAAAGAGAAGCCAAACACAAGTGTTGTCAGAGCAATTTTTCCAAACCAATTAGTTCAAGCCCTAGTTGGAAAAGTAAAACAGGAAAAATTAGAATTGAAAGACAAATCAGAGAGGATCTTGAAGCTATTTTATCTAATACTAATATCATCACTTTTAATGTATTGGTAAGATGATGTTTCATGTAAGGTAATTTTGATATTATGATGTGTTAAACACTTTTTTATATGTAATAATTGATAAACATTCAAAAATACAATTTTTCATATATCTAAGACCTATTATCAAAGGAACAAGTAATTAATTTCAAACCTGAAAGAATATATTTCATACATAGCCATAGTATAGTTACTTCTATTACTTCTACATACTATCAAAATGTTTGCCAACATGAATGAAATTGTAAAAAAAATATGAATTAACTCATCAGATGGATCCATCTCAACTGAATGCCTATGCTAATGAATTCTGCAATAAAATTCATGACTGGCATGTTCGTAAAAATGCAAGAGCCCATCTTTGAGATCTCGGGTTCAACACAGAACAAATATTAGCACTCTTGCCAGATCAAAGGAAACATAACAAGCCAGCTACTGTGAGGAATAAAGTTCAAGAAATTATGGAATCCCCTGATCCTGTTATGGATTCATTTATTCCAAATTTTTTGGGTAATAGTGCAACATTAGAGAATATTGTTACAATTGATTCATGACTTAAACACCTTTGGCATGAACTACATAAAAGGTTATAATGATTTTACCAAATTTATAACCTATTTATTAATTTTAAATCTTGATTTTTAGAATTTGACTGGATTGTTATCACAGTTTGATGTCACTACAATTGAACTTTCTACACAAATGTATCCAACAATAGCTTATGCAAGAGTAGTACTTTTGGGTTTACTTGTTAATCTGAATTTATCTAAATAATGAAGCATCCAATTAAAAGTATTTACTTGTACAAAACATCGCCAACTATTATATTTTAGAGAGATATTATTTCCAACTTTGAGTATGGAATCTATAATATATCTAGTTTATTGGTACAGAGAGGTCTTTGAAGGTAACAAATACCAGTGATGAAAAAATCACAATCAACATTTGTTATATTGTGACGGGTCTTTTGGAATTTTTATTTTTATTATTGTTTCCTTAGAAATTCGCCATGCAATAACATTGTGTATATTAGTATTACAGCAGAGTATCTTCTGAATATAATTCTGTTTTTTTTTTGTTTTTATTTATTTATTTTTTTAAAGTGGTAAATTTTCCCTTATAGTATTCCGTGTAACATCCATTAAAAAAACCGTACATATTAATTTATCATAATGATATTAATTAGATTTGTTGATCTACTTGTATGACACCCCCCAATAGTCTATTATACATCTTATTTAAGAAATGTGTTATTTCCAAAATTTTTAATTTGGGAATTTGGCAAACCAATTAAAGATATATAAATATAGTCATAATTTGCAATGACTTGAAAAACATCCTTATTGCATTATCACATAACACTCTATTTATTTTTATTCTCTTAACATTTTTTTAAATGGACAACACTATCTGCGAAATTGTTCCTAAAATCGTGATAATAAATTTTACTGGTGTTGTGAGAAATGTAGTGTCCTAAAATGCAATGATCGAGCAACTACTATATTGGATAGGGAGCAACATTATCTTCAAGGTACTTCTGACCATAACCATGCTCCAGAAGCTAGTCGATTTGGGGTTGTAAAGACCATTAATACAATAAAAGGAAATGCTAGAGAGGCCGATGACCTACCCTCACAAATTATCCAAAGTACAATTTCTAATACTGCTAATTCTCAAGAAGTATATACATCCCTTCCATCAAATGAAGCACTTTGTAAATCAATCAGATGAATTTGTAATGCTGATTTCCAGAGTCTATAGAGGATATTACTATTCCTGAAAACATGAAGGTGACTTTAGATGGAGTAAACTTTTTAGTTAAGGATTCTACAATAGGTGAAAATAGAATTCTGCTTTTTACAACTGTTACATACATACCTTTTAATAATAATAGTAACATCCTTGAAATAATTTTCATTTTCTGGTCAATTAATATATGCATAAATAAAACCGTTAATAATCATTAATAAAACTTTCTTTTCTTTTAACTTATATATATTAAATATTAATAACATACATCTCTTCCAGATTCTGCTAATGTTATTAATAAATAAATACTTTTAATTTAACCATTACACTTCTGAATATATATAAAAAATTATAGAAAATGGGTGAAAAAAAAATTAGTAATAGTATGTAGCTAATCTTTAAAAATATTAAAAAAACCAAATTAACTGACATTATTTCCATTTTATTAATAATAGCCATTCTTGAAAAGAGTCTGTTATGCAAATTTATTTTTGTTTGAAATTCTATTTCATCCAGCAATATATATATTAATATTATTAGGTAAAATTTTTATTATTATTAAGAAAATAATCTTTAAAAATAACTACCAATTAATAATCAGGATCTATTCCGCGGATTTGTTTAATATTAAAAAGCAAATTTAAAGTTAATATAAAAAAATTAAGCCCAAAGATTGAAATTGTGCATGTTATCCAATTTCTTAATTTATTATTATTATTATAGAATTTATAGAACTGGTAGTCCCAACTTCCATGTTAAGAATAATGCTTAGTGGTATTTGTTTACCCTGGCAAAAAATAATGGTTTTTTCATATACCTGTTTATTTTTTATAATCCAAGTAATAGTTTGATTAATCAAGCAAGTTTATGTGATCACCCCCTGCATATCCGTCAGTCCCCCGTAATAAATATCCCACAATCACGCGAAATTCAACTGAAGACTAGCGTTCTATAAAAAGAAAAAAAAATAATTTAATTCATTATTAAAATTCTGTCAATTATTAAAAAAAGCAAAAAGCAAGCATGCATAGAACAAAAAACCAGCAGACTCCGGATCCAATTGCACCACATTCTGAACGTTTAGTATTATACATGAATACACATCCAAACACGCTGTTAGGATATGCAAAATATTATGGTGGATATAGCAATGCAATTAGTGCTCGTATGACAGATATTAACTCTATTGGGTTTGTTATGTTGGTGAAGACTGACAACGATAAAGAATCAGAAGTTAATATTAGATATAAACATCAATTGGGGTCTTGTGACCAAGTTAGACCAATGTTAACTCAAATGGCAAATGAATGCGAAGAAGCTTTAGGACTGGTATGTTGAATTGATTGAATAGAATTAAAATGATCATGAAATTCTAAAATTTATAAATTTTGAATATTTTCTCTTTATATAGTCAAATACTAGACCACCTTTGCCAAATCATACACCATTCAATCCACCAAGCCCTTTGAGATGTTTCTCAGTATTATCATTGATTGGTTTAAATATTCTATTGGCATACTATCCAGGACCTTTGCCCAATTTTCTAGAATCTATTAGATCGTTTTTTGGTTATGATTTTATAAAACTGTTTGTTTACTTTACAATAGTTATTCATGCTATAGAAGCTCTCGTGGTTGCAATTATTTTATACATAAGAGGGGAACCAGATTTATCCACCAGTATTAAATGGGTATTGATGACAGCAATATTAGGGCATTTTTGGCAAATCTTTATACCAACAAAACGAAAAAACAATTGAAACCTTATATTTATTCATATAAATTTTAACTCTACAAATTATTTTGATAATATATTTTTATTAATAATATTTAGAAAAATAATAAATTTTAGAAAAATAATATAAACGATACATTATCTAATTTGTAATCAATCAATATTTTTACTTCATTGTTATCAGTTACATCATTTTTGAATCTTTATTTTATTATCTTATTACATAATTGTATGTTGTAATTATTATTTGGCTATTGCTAGATTATTATTGCTAATGTTGCTATGTTGCTATAATAATTAATAATTAGACAGCCAACAGTTCGCCATAGTTCTGTAAGAATACTACTGTAGCCACAAAAACAGTCACAGAAATAATAATTTCAAAGTTTCCTCGTCGTTTATCTGGTGCAAAAATTTCATTACGGAGGAAACGAGTAAAGAAATTTCCACCATTATTGCTTCCTCCTCTTGAGGATCTGGATGATTGAATAGATGGTCGAGGCATAAATTTATTCTAGTTATTATACTTTAAAAATTTAATTAATTTAAATTTGTTTTTTAATTTTAATGATTATGTTTTTATCCTTGTTTTTTGATTTTTATCAATAATATATTTGATCTTGAGAGAAAATATTTTTGGTCATCAAAAAAAATTTTTGTATCACATTTTTTCAAATGTTTTCTTTAGCATCAAGCAAACCAACGAAATTTGGTAAATTCTCCTTCGACAATGCTTCCTTCTCTACTCAATTCCTTCTTATCCTGTAATATTATTTAACATTAAATAAGAATTTAATAAATTTACTTGTAAAGCACTTCAATAAATCAAATGCAATTTTTGTCCATGAATATAAAGTGATCTAATCTAATACAGGAAGATAAAACTCGAGGGTGAAATTATTCAACATAAAAAGCAACCTTTGATTAAATAATTGCTTGAAATAAATCTGTCAAATTTGATCATTGAAATCATTTGAAATATGCCGATAAGTGAAAACCTAAAGAATAATGTCATATAATAATATTCATTGTATAATTGGAATCAAATATGATTATCTTTAACTCAAGGACATAAAAATATTTTGACTGAAAAGACTTTCTCCAAATAAGTATTCTTTGATTGTGTAAATATATAGAAATTTAAAGAATAGTAGTAGTAATACTGTGAATTTTCTCAGATTTGGGTTTCAAAGAAAAGTTCCTGAACTATGTTTAATACAATCCAAAGGAAGAAAAGCAATTTTTCTAAAAAGTTCCTTTCTCGGAAAATACAACTGATAACAACTAATGATGCACCAAAATCACTGATCAAATACAAGAACTGCAACAAGAAAACCAACAACTACAACTTCAAAATCAACAGTTAAAACAATGGTTGCAACGACTACAACAACAATTACAAAAGTAGCTTCAAAAATACAGCATGATGATGATTATGATGAGGATACTGTTATGATTGATGATGGTAATGGTCATGGTAATAATCAGAAGTAAATATAGTGCATTTAATCATGAATTATCATTAATTAATTATTGAAAAAATAATTACTTATTATCATTATTATAATGAGATCATAATTTATAGTATTTAAGCTCCCTGTGAGCCAGCTTGTGAACTTATTAAGTTATTTGGCATGCAAACTGGCTCATGTGGAGCTTTAGGTGCATGCAAGTTTTACAAATATCAACAATGATCAAGTTTGCAAAATACCAAGACTGACGTTTTATCATCTTTGATGATAATATTTTAATTAAAAGTTTAATTAATTAGTTTAGATTTTTCACAACTCTTAATTTAATTAATATATATAGAAATTATTTATATTTATCTTATGAATCAATTTTGTCTCTTACTTCCTTCTTTCAATACTGTAAAACTTCTAAGTTTCTTTAAAATGATTAAGTAATTTTAATATTTTATGTACAAAAAAATAAATTAAATATCTTTGACTATTATTAAAATATGTATAATTATATGTATAATTAGATAATATATATTCTAGAAAATTATTTTATAATATATTAGAAAGAATCAAGGCAAATAAAATTTTAATATTTATTAATATTGAAGATTACTACTAATACTAATACTATTATTATTATTGATTATTATTATGATTAATTTTATCTATAAATTATAATGATAATTAATATTAATGTTAGTAAAATATCAAGCTAAAGATATTCTACTAAACGTAAAAGCTTTTACTTTATCCTATATCTGAATTATGATCAGGCACTTTATTAAAGGAAGCAATAAAATTTTTTGATTAATGATTAGATGTTAGATAATAAAATTATTATTATTAAATTTTGTTAACTTACAATTATCTGGAATCTCAAGGTCTTCTTGCAAAGAATCTAATTAACAATAATATTATAGATAATAAGGTTATTTATTTATTTATTTATTTATCTGTTTGTTTGTTTATAAATAATTTGAATCTTTACCAGTTGTTGAAAGTCTCGATCTGTGTTTATCTTGCCTTTCTCCTAAAAAAATATTTTTGAAAATATTGAATAATTTTATTTTATTGATTTTTTATAAATAATTGATGAAAGAGAGAAAACTTACTATTAATATTTTTGGGTGGAAATTTCACATTTCCAAATAATGCATCACTAACAGTTATAGGTTGCCGTTGCTGTGGTCCTTCTTGCAAATCTTCTTGTGGTTCTTCTTGCAGTTCTTTTTGTTTCTCTTTTTGTTCCTTTTGTTCCTTTTGCTGTTGAGTAGTATGAGTTGACTCTGATGTCGATCTTTTTTCTTCCTCCTCTTTCGATTCTTTTTGATTTAATTTACCTTTTTTCTCAATTGTTGCTGATGTTGCAGTTGTTGAAACTCTTTTTTCTTCCAGTTTGTTATTATTGGTAGTATTATTCCTAGAAATAGATCTTTTGGAATTCTTTTTCCTAAAATAAAAAATTTTTTTTTTAAATTTTACTTCTCCGAGCGATTACGTAACATCTACAGCATTTACGTCATCATCGCCAACTGGTAATTGGTATATTTCAAATATACCATATAAATAATGAAAAAAATTAATATAAACATTACCTTTTCGATGAATTGCCAAAACAAAAACAAAATCGCATCTCTTTTTTTTTTCTTGAAAAAATTATTAGGAATTTAGAAAGACTAAAAAGAAAAGAAGAAAGAACGGACGAAGAATCGAAGATAGTATCCAAGAAAAAAGAAAAGAACAAAAGAAACAAAGAAGAAAAGAAGAAGAAAAGAAGAAGAGAGAAGAAAGATGAAAAATGAAAATTCAAAGAGAAATTCAGGAATTATAATTGAAGGAAAAAATATTTTTGGAAAAAGAAAGGTTTTTAAGAAATGTGATTAACAAATAGGAAAAAAAATAAATGATATATTTGTATTGGTGGGGTTGTGTTACATTCATTTATAGCATAACAAAAGTTAACAGCAATAAAAGAAAGATAAACGTTGTTATTATTTGTTTTTTATCAATTAACATTCAAGGAATGTGTTAACAATTTATTATTTTGTGAATGAATTGAATAGGAAATCGAAATGAAGATTGAATTTGAGTGTGATGATTATGGTAAACAATAATGGCAACAAGAGTAAGCATGTTGTCGTAATTTAAACATTGTGTACTTATATACACACAACTTCAATTTATTGCACAGAAAAAATCAATTATTAATAATACTTAGCACAACATGAATAATAAATATGAATTTAAAAAAGATACTAAAAAAAATTATTTGTGTTTTATTATTGTTGTTGTTTTCTAGTTTCTTGTGGCTGTTTTTTGGCTTTTAGAATTCATTCTTGGAAAAAAACATTGTTGCATTTTTTTTATTTGCCAAATCGGTATAATAGCAACAACAATAATAATAATTTCCCGAAGTTATGATTAATCTATTGATTGACATGACTTTTATAGTCGAACTTTCTTAGAAATTTATCCGAGACCCGAGAAATTATCTAAAATTCAACTCACTATTAAGGTTCATTATATGAGGTAAAAATATTATATAAATTAGAGTTTCTATTAAAATCATAACGAGTAATTTTTTTTTATAGAAAATATTTCTATCCATCTTAGAATAATTAAATGAATTATTTTTTTCTAAATTCCAAAAAGACACAAAGTACATGAAATTTAACGACTCCAATCAAACAACTAAAGCTGCAACATGTACATTGTTGACTGATTCTAGGGAGTAGTATTCGTTTTTATTATGGTTCGTGTAACTTGGTTGTTAGGGTGTACCTGTGTTGCGAAGTTTTTTTATGTGGAATGAAAATTGAACATATTAATATATAATTTACTAAAAGGATAGGATTAGTCTCATCTGCAAGACTTAAAGGTAGGGCATCGGATACCAAGGATGGTGAATATATCTCGTTTACATATGGGATTACATTTGCATGAGGATACCTTCTGGGGTTTGATTCCAATATAAACAATTTAAGTTTAGTGGAAGTAAGACATGATAATTTCCTATTAATATCTAAATTGTGGGTAACGAATTATATAAAAGTTCCAATTTAAATGGTGTAATAGCGTATGACGGAGTTAATTTGCATTTGACGATCGTCAAAGATAATTATGATAAATGCTAAATGCCACAATATTACCATGTGATCGTGATTAAAGTCATTAATATTAATTAAATATTTCGGAATTCCGAATTGTTCCGAAATGTTGAAAATTGAAAAGGTCGAAAAATTTATTGATAATAATAATATGTAATTTCGATATTTCTGGAATTCCATGGTTTCAGTTGACATCTTTTAATCGTGATCACTTCAAATTTCATAAATATCCAATTTCGATTTTTCTTTCAAATAGTGTGCCTGCTTTTTGGATAAATATTTTCTTGTTGACCAATTTGCGTTTATAAACAGGTGTAAAATGCAAAGGGTGCGTGACCCAAAATTCAGGAGATATTTTCTAAATTTGTACTAGTTATGCGAAATTTACATACTGGGGTACTACCAGCTTTTGTCTATGATAATTTCATCACAATTTAGACATCTTTCACAAATAAGCTGCACATTTATGACACTGAAATAGTAACTTATAAAATTTGGAGATGATTTATGGAAGGGCCAGAAAATATATGTTTAGATTTGGCAATGGACATCCTGGACAACATGTTGAACATGTTCAATACATATCCAGACAATCTACTCTTGTCCTTCTATAAAGTTTTAATCATGCCAAAATTGCCATCACATTTGAATTTATTATGTCCAGGAATCATGAAATTCAATTCAATACTTTCATAATAGCCACAAATTACTGAATATAAATAAATCAAATAGTAGTATTATTTTTATTCTGTCCCCAGCATTATCACAAGTTATCTTTAAATGCTTTTCATTTCCTAATTCCATCAAAAATCATACTAAGAGTGTCATTGGGTCCTTTTCCTATAATTTCATCTTCATTAAGAACATAATTAATTTGTTCCCTTACTGCTTCATCTTGAATACCAAATAAATGGACTTTACATGGACTAAGGTAATATATTTTACTTACTTGTTGATCTAAATGTGGCACATGAACATTTTGGGCTCAATCATAACTATAATGTGCAGTAGCATCAATACTACAATATTGTGTTTTACCCTTTGAATAATTTTGGTTAACTAATTTTCTTTGTTCTTCTGCTAATTTGGTGTTTTTATTATATATAATAATTTCTTTCTAGTTTGGCCTTGGACAGATGCTCTTTAAACCTTTTAAGTAAATCTTTAGCTTCTTCCTCTTGGCGAGCATTATAATGTAAACCATCTCTAAAATGTTGACAAGTATCACATAGGTCAGTCCTAGGACTCATAATTTGAATTTCTGGTGTCAATTGGTGTCATAATTTTCTGAAGGCATCATATTTTAAGGATTTTAATTTGCTATCTTCTTCCAGACCAGTTAGAAAATCTCTATGGACTGATTTATAACTCATTTCAGCTGGTAAGAATACAATTGACTGAGTTATTCTATTAATACTTCTTCCTGGACTTGGTAATCCATGGACTTCTGCATAATTTTCCAGAAAATTCTTTACTATTTCTGCAATATTTTTATCAATCACCATCTTAGTTTTCCATTGAGGGATTCTTTTAATATTACCATGAATTCTTGGTAAAAGACCATTGTCTATCAGGTGATTTCTAATATTTTCAAAATAAGTCCTACCAATTCCTAGCATATTGAGATAAGTTTCTTGACAAAGAAGTGTATTGTGATCTCAATGATAGAAAGTTCTTTTATTAGATCTAGTTTTCTTTTTAAGGCGTCTACTAGTGCTTATTGGTCCACCATCCATTGCTTTAAGTTGGGCCATTAAAAATATGTCTTGTTCAGACTTGGAAAAAGCTTGAAAGGATTCCCTTAATTCTGCAAATTGTTCTTTGGGAATTCTTGAAGAACAACCACAATCACATCCTTTTTCTAAAAAATCAATGGCTTTTTGATATTCATTAGAACCATTATACTTATTATTATTTTTCATATACACTTATCTCTATATATATAATTTTATGTTCACTTTGTAGGTTTTCATTTATTTTAAGATTGAAGAGATTTTAAATAGGTCCTGTGGTGAGAAGCAAAGTAGGCAGACAGAAGTATTTTCAAACATATATCCAATAATTGATATAAAAGACCATGAAAAATAATTATGTCTAGATTAAATTGTTATTATTACTAAAAATGGATAAAATAAAATTATGGAAATTATTATTGACCCATACTAAAAATAAATAAGAGAATTATTGTTATTTCTAAAAAAACAATTGAAGAAAATTGTTGTTTTGTGTTAATTACACTAAAACAGTGAAACATATTTTTTTATTTTAAAAATTAATGTGTATCATTTTTTTTGGTCTAATAAAAAACTTATTTGAATTTACTAAAAGCAAATAAGCAAATGTTTAAATTTATTTTTTTATCAAAAAAAGAAATAAAGAAACTTTAAAGTATATAAATATGATTGATTTTGGACTATCAAAAAACCTTTTACAAATATCTTTTAAAAAAAACATCAATTAAAAAAAATCCTTAAAAATTTTTTTACACATTTAAAATAATATCATTTCAAATAAAACTTTTAAATAAATTGACTACCATTTGTGTGATTGATTCAATCAATAATGCTAAATAAACAAATAATACCATTCATTGCAAGAGTGGAATAAAATAATTGTTTTTTGAATTATATATCTTTGTTAGATAAAAATAAACATGACTTAGCTTTTTTGTTATTATTTAATCATTTCCTTGTATGTGAATGTCTCCATCCATGATGATTTTGATGCTTATTCAATACATTTGATGTTGTCATTGACATGACAAACAATTGCATCACCCATGTAATAATAATACTAGGACCATGCAGAAATGAATTTTTTTAAGGAACATGATTTCAAAACAATAATGTATGTCTATTCAGATCTCTGGGATTCACATAATTTTATTCTTCCTCAGACCAGATTTGACTGGAGGGTCAAAAATGAATGATAAATCTGATATTGATTGCAGGGGTCAGATTTAATAGAAATTTCCTATCACAAACATGCAGGGTGGTGCAATTCAGCACTTTCAGCACATGGATTTTTTTCCATGAGTGAAGCTAACCTGAACATGTTGAAAGGCTTTTGTAAGGTTGGCAAAATTTTCTCATATCTTCCACTCAGACCAGGCTTGACTTGTTACCATATGAGCATTTATTGCTGACTGAGGATCAGCATTCATGTGACATTTGCTTCATATTATCCCCACTAGAATAAAGTTGACATCTGCAAATAATAATAATATAATTCAGGAGGTTGCAACCTGGGTTGCTGTTTTGTTGGTGCACACCTACTAGCTACATTTCTTGGATGAAATAAATAATCTACATATAATGTATATTTCAATTAGGCCATTCAAATTTAGAGATCTGTTTAACATCATTTTTTAAAAAAAAATGAAGGGAGTAAAAATTTGCAAATAAATAAGAAAATTCTACAAGTGATAATGATTTAAATTAACATTTAAACATTTTGATCTACCTTGCTTATTCCCCAATAAAAAATCATGTAAATTTTCATTTTTTGGAAGGGTTTGATGATCAAAACATTAGTTTAAATTCAATTTCTGAAAACAATGAGAGGAAGGTTGACGTTAAACAGAACTTCAAGTTTGAACAGCCTTAATCCTATTTAAAAAATATTTAATCAAATTAAAAATTTATCAAAAAACAGAGAATTATGAAAATGATTAATTTGTACCAAAATCAAAACTGTTTTATGACTTTTTTCTTATTATTCCTTCCTAAAAAGATTATTAAGTGCAAAAAATCCCATTTTGATGGTATTTGGTTGACAAATATATAATCTATAGAAGTGGACAAAAGCCCATATCCCTACCCAAAATTATAAATTTGGTTAATATCAAAAGAAATAGAGAATTTAGAAAAATAATTAGTTTATACAAAACAAAACTCTCCTCTTAACATTCAGGCCTAAATGCATGCAATTCCAGAGTCCTCAATACCTCCCTGAATTGTAAATTTCCTCCCTGAGCTTGAAACAGGTTACAGATTTTTGTTTACATACACCTAAAATTATGATTCTTCAAAATGCTCCAACCTCCAGAATTGCAAGTTCTTGGTTGCAGAGCCAGCCATCTTTATCTTAGAGGTAGGATAATTGCAGACAACTTTTCAGCCAACACATCTGCAGCCTTCTCTGGCTAAGTACTGTGAGTAAGAAGATTAAGTAGAATTCACAAGCATCCTTGGCAATGATGCAGCTTCAATAAATTCCAGGGCTACGCACCCCCCCCTGAAGATTTAATTGCATCATCATATCATAGGGGTATCACGTTAGTTTAGCCTTTTGTACACAAGGAACATGTGAGAATGACTGTAAGCATTCAAGGTAGCATGTGTGCCTTGACATCTGTAAAATTTTCAATAATCCAATGTTACATATTGAAATGTTTCTTCTATAATAGCTGTGTTGCTTTGACATCTTAATATTAGTGTTAATGAACTACATAAAAGGTTATAATGATTTTACCAAATTTATAACCTATTTATTAATTTTAAATCTTGATTTTTAGAATTTGACTGGATTGTTATCACAGTTTGATGTCACTACAATTGAACTTTCTACACAAATGTATCCAACAATAGCTTATGCAAGAGTAGTACTTTTGGGTTTACTTGTTAATCTGAATTTATCTAAATAATGAAGCATCCAATTAAAAGTATTTACTTGTACAAAACATCGCCAACTATTATATTTTAGAGAGATATTATTTCCAACTTTGAGTATGGAATCTATAATATATCTAGTTTATTGGTACAGAGAGGTCTTTGAAGGTAACAAATACCAGTGATGAAAAAATCACAATCAACATTTGTTATATTGTGACGGGTCTTTTGGAATTTTTATTTTTATTATTGTTTCCTTAGAAATTCGCCATGCAATAACATTGTGTATATTAGTATTACAGCAGAGTATCTTCTGAATATAATTCTGTTTTTTTTTTGTTTTTATTTATTTATTTTTTTAAAGTGGTAAATTTTCCCTTATAGTATTCCGTGTAACATCCATTAAAAAAACCGTACATATTAATTTATCATAATGATATTAATTAGATTTGTTGATCTACTTGTATGACACCCCCCAATAGTCTATTATACATCTTATTTAAGAAATGTGTTATTTCCAAAATTTTTAATTTGGGAATTTGGCAAACCAATTAAAGATATATAAATATAGTCATAATTTGCAATGACTTGAAAAACATCCTTATTGCATTATCACATAACACTCTATTTATTTTTATTCTCTTAACATTTTTTTAAATGGACAACACTATCTGCGAAATTGTTCCTAAAATCGTGATAATAAATTTTACTGGTGTTGTGAGAAATGTAGTGTCCTAAAATGCAATGATCGAGCAACTACTATATTGGATAGGGAGCAACATTATCTTCAAGGTACTTCTGACCATAACCATGCTCCAGAAGCTAGTCGATTTGGGGTTGTAAAGACCATTAATACAATAAAAGGAAATGCTAGAGAGGCCGATGACCTACCCTCACAAATTATCCAAAGTACAATTTCTAATACTGCTAATTCTCAAGAAGTATATACATCCCTTCCATCAAATGAAGCACTTTGTAAATCAATCAGATGAATTTGTAATGCTGATTTCCAGAGTCTATAGAGGATATTACTATTCCTGAAAACATGAAGGTGACTTTAGATGGAGTAAACTTTTTAGTTAAGGATTCTACAATAGGTGAAAATAGAATTCTGCTTTTTACAACTGTTACATACATACCTTTTAATAATAATAGTAACATCCTTGAAATAATTTTCATTTTCTGGTCAATTAATATATGCATAAATAAAACCGTTAATAATCATTAATAAAACTTTCTTTTCTTTTAACTTATATATATTAAATATTAATAACATACATCTCTTCCAGATTCTGCTAATGTTATTAATAAATAAATACTTTTAATTTAACCATTACACTTCTGAATATATATAAAAAATTATAGAAAATGGGTGAAAAAAAAATTAGTAATAGTATGTAGCTAATCTTTAAAAATATTAAAAAAACCAAATTAACTGACATTATTTCCATTTTATTAATAATAGCCATTCTTGAAAAGAGTCTGTTATGCAAATTTATTTTTGTTTGAAATTCTATTTCATCCAGCAATATATATATTAATATTATTAGGTAAAATTTTTATTATTATTAAGAAAATAATCTTTAAAAATAACTACCAATTAATAATCAGGATCTATTCCGCGGATTTGTTTAATATTAAAAAGCAAATTTAAAGTTAATATAAAAAAATTAAGCCCAAAGATTGAAATTGTGCATGTTATCCAATTTCTTAATTTATTATTATTATTATAGAATTTATAGAACTGGTAGTCCCAACTTCCATGTTAAGAATAATGCTTAGTGGTATTTGTTTACCCTGGCAAAAAATAATGGTTTTTTCATATACCTGTTTATTTTTTATAATCCAAGTAATAGTTTGATTAATCAAGCAAGTTTATGTGATCACCCCCTGCATATCCGTCAGTCCCCCGTAATAAATATCCCACAATCACGCGAAATTCAACTGAAGACTAGCGTTCTATAAAAAGAAAAAAAAATAATTTAATTCATTATTAAAATTCTGTCAATTATTAAAAAAAGCAAAAAGCAAGCATGCATAGAACAAAAAACCAGCAGACTCCGGATCCAATTGCACCACATTCTGAACGTTTAGTATTATACATGAATACACATCCAAACACGCTGTTAGGATATGCAAAATATTATGGTGGATATAGCAATGCAATTAGTGCTCGTATGACAGATATTAACTCTATTGGGTTTGTTATGTTGGTGAAGACTGACAACGATAAAGAATCAGAAGTTAATATTAGATATAAACATCAATTGGGGTCTTGTGACCAAGTTAGACCAATGTTAACTCAAATGGCAAATGAATGCGAAGAAGCTTTAGGACTGGTATGTTGAATTGATTGAATAGAATTAAAATGATCATGAAATTCTAAAATTTATAAATTTTGAATATTTTCTCTTTATATAGTCAAATACTAGACCACCTTTGCCAAATCATACACCATTCAATCCACCAAGCCCTTTGAGATGTTTCTCAGTATTATCATTGATTGGTTTAAATATTCTATTGGCATACTATCCAGGACCTTTGCCCAATTTTCTAGAATCTATTAGATCGTTTTTTGGTTATGATTTTATAAAACTGTTTGTTTACTTTACAATAGTTATTCATGCTATAGAAGCTCTCGTGGTTGCAATTATTTTATACATAAGAGGGGAACCAGATTTATCCACCAGTATTAAATGGGTATTGATGACAGCAATATTAGGGCATTTTTGGCAAATCTTTATACCAACAAAACGAAAAAACAATTGAAACCTTATATTTATTCATATAAATTTTAACTCTACAAATTATTTTGATAATATATTTTTATTAATAATATTTAGAAAAATAATAAATTTTAGAAAAATAATATAAACGATACATTATCTAATTTGTAATCAATCAATATTTTTACTTCATTGTTATCAGTTACATCATTTTTGAATCTTTATTTTATTATCTTATTACATAATTGTATGTTGTAATTATTATTTGGCTATTGCTAGATTATTATTGCTAATGTTGCTATGTTGCTATAATAATTAATAATTAGACAGCCAACAGTTCGCCATAGTTCTGTAAGAATACTACTGTAGCCACAAAAACAGTCACAGAAATAATAATTTCAAAGTTTCCTCGTCGTTTATCTGGTGCAAAAATTTCATTACGGAGGAAACGAGTAAAGAAATTTCCACCATTATTGCTTCCTCCTCTTGAGGATCTGGATGATTGAATAGATGGTCGAGGCATAAATTTATTCTAGTTATTATACTTTAAAAATTTAATTAATTTAAATTTGTTTTTTAATTTTAATGATTATGTTTTTATCCTTGTTTTTTGATTTTTATCAATAATATATTTGATCTTGAGAGAAAATATTTTTGGTCATCAAAAAAAATTTTTGTATCACATTTTTTCAAATGTTTTCTTTAGCATCAAGCAAACCAACGAAATTTGGTAAATTCTCCTTCGACAATGCTTCCTTCTCTACTCAATTCCTTCTTATCCTGTAATATTATTTAACATTAAATAAGAATTTAATAAATTTACTTGTAAAGCACTTCAATAAATCAAATGCAATTTTTGTCCATGAATATAAAGTGATCTAATCTAATACAGGAAGATAAAACTCGAGGGTGAAATTATTCAACATAAAAAGCAACCTTTGATTAAATAATTGCTTGAAATAAATCTGTCAAATTTGATCATTGAAATCATTTGAAATATGCCGATAAGTGAAAACCTAAAGAATAATGTCATATAATAATATTCATTGTATAATTGGAATCAAATATGATTATCTTTAACTCAAGGACATAAAAATATTTTGACTGAAAAGACTTTCTCCAAATAAGTATTCTTTGATTGTGTAAATATATAGAAATTTAAAGAATAGTAGTAGTAATACTGTGAATTTTCTCAGATTTGGGTTTCAAAGAAAAGTTCCTGAACTATGTTTAATACAATCCAAAGGAAGAAAAGCAATTTTTCTAAAAAGTTCCTTTCTCGGAAAATACAACTGATAACAACTAATGATGCACCAAAATCACTGATCAAATACAAGAACTGCAACAAGAAAACCAACAACTACAACTTCAAAATCAACAGTTAAAACAATGGTTGCAACGACTACAACAACAATTACAAAAGTAGCTTCAAAAATACAGCATGATGATGATTATGATGAGGATACTGTTATGATTGATGATGGTAATGGTCATGGTAATAATCAGAAGTAAATATAGTGCATTTAATCATGAATTATCATTAATTAATTATTGAAAAAATAATTACTTATTATCATTATTATAATGAGATCATAATTTATAGTATTTAAGCTCCCTGTGAGCCAGCTTGTGAACTTATTAAGTTATTTGGCATGCAAACTGGCTCATGTGGAGCTTTAGGTGCATGCAAGTTTTACAAATATCAACAATGATCAAGTTTGCAAAATACCAAGACTGACGTTTTATCATCTTTGATGATAATATTTTAATTAAAAGTTTAATTAATTAGTTTAGATTTTTCACAACTCTTAATTTAATTAATATATATAGAAATTATTTATATTTATCTTATGAATCAATTTTGTCTCTTACTTCCTTCTTTCAATACTGTAAAACTTCTAAGTTTCTTTAAAATGATTAAGTAATTTTAATATTTTATGTACAAAAAAATAAATTAAATATCTTTGACTATTATTAAAATATGTATAATTATATGTATAATTAGATAATATATATTCTAGAAAATTATTTTATAATATATTAGAAAGAATCAAGGCAAATAAAATTTTAATATTTATTAATATTGAAGATTACTACTAATACTAATACTATTATTATTATTGATTATTATTATGATTAATTTTATCTATAAATTATAATGATAATTAATATTAATGTTAGTAAAATATCAAGCTAAAGATATTCTACTAAACGTAAAAGCTTTTACTTTATCCTATATCTGAATTATGATCAGGCACTTTATTAAAGGAAGCAATAAAATTTTTTGATTAATGATTAGATGTTAGATAATAAAATTATTATTATTAAATTTTGTTAACTTACAATTATCTGGAATCTCAAGGTCTTCTTGCAAAGAATCTAATTAACAATAATATTATAGATAATAAGGTTATTTATTTATTTATTTATTTATCTGTTTGTTTGTTTATAAATAATTTGAATCTTTACCAGTTGTTGAAAGTCTCGATCTGTGTTTATCTTGCCTTTCTCCTAAAAAAATATTTTTGAAAATATTGAATAATTTTATTTTATTGATTTTTTATAAATAATTGATGAAAGAGAGAAAACTTACTATTAATATTTTTGGGTGGAAATTTCACATTTCCAAATAATGCATCACTAACAGTTATAGGTTGCCGTTGCTGTGGTCCTTCTTGCAAATCTTCTTGTGGTTCTTCTTGCAGTTCTTTTTGTTTCTCTTTTTGTTCCTTTTGTTCCTTTTGCTGTTGAGTAGTATGAGTTGACTCTGATGTCGATCTTTTTTCTTCCTCCTCTTTCGATTCTTTTTGATTTAATTTACCTTTTTTCTCAATTGTTGCTGATGTTGCAGTTGTTGAAACTCTTTTTTCTTCCAGTTTGTTATTATTGGTAGTATTATTCCTAGAAATAGATCTTTTGGAATTCTTTTTCCTAAAATAAAAAATTTTTTTTTTAAATTTTACTTCTCCGAGCGATTACGTAACATCTACAGCATTTACGTCATCATCGCCAACTGGTAATTGGTATATTTCAAATATACCATATAAATAATGAAAAAAATTAATATAAACATTACCTTTTCGATGAATTGCCAAAACAAAAACAAAATCGCATCTCTTTTTTTTTTCTTGAAAAAATTATTAGGAATTTAGAAAGACTAAAAAGAAAAGAAGAAAGAACGGACGAAGAATCGAAGATAGTATCCAAGAAAAAAGAAAAGAACAAAAGAAACAAAGAAGAAAAGAAGAAGAAAAGAAGAAGAGAGAAGAAAGATGAAAAATGAAAATTCAAAGAGAAATTCAGGAATTATAATTGAAGGAAAAAATATTTTTGGAAAAAGAAAGGTTTTTAAGAAATGTGATTAACAAATAGGAAAAAAAATAAATGATATATTTGTATTGGTGGGGTTGTGTTACATTCATTTATAGCATAACAAAAGTTAACAGCAATAAAAGAAAGATAAACGTTGTTATTATTTGTTTTTTATCAATTAACATTCAAGGAATGTGTTAACAATTTATTATTTTGTGAATGAATTGAATAGGAAATCGAAATGAAGATTGAATTTGAGTGTGATGATTATGGTAAACAATAATGGCAACAAGAGTAAGCATGTTGTCGTAATTTAAACATTGTGTACTTATATACACACAACTTCAATTTATTGCACAGAAAAAATCAATTATTAATAATACTTAGCACAACATGAATAATAAATATGAATTTAAAAAAGATACTAAAAAAAATTATTTGTGTTTTATTATTGTTGTTGTTTTCTAGTTTCTTGTGGCTGTTTTTTGGCTTTTAGAATTCATTCTTGGAAAAAAACATTGTTGCATTTTTTTTATTTGCCAAATCGGTATAATAGCAACAACAATAATAATAATTTCCCGAAGTTATGATTAATCTATTGATTGACATGACTTTTATAGTCGAACTTTCTTAGAAATTTATCCGAGACCCGAGAAATTATCTAAAATTCAACTCACTATTAAGGTTCATTATATGAGGTAAAAATATTATATAAATTAGAGTTTCTATTAAAATCATAACGAGTAATTTTTTTTTATAGAAAATATTTCTATCCATCTTAGAATAATTAAATGAATTATTTTTTTCTAAATTCCAAAAAGACACAAAGTACATGAAATTTAACGACTCCAATCAAACAACTAAAGCTGCAACATGTACATTGTTGACTGATTCTAGGGAGTAGTATTCGTTTTTATTATGGTTCGTGTAACTTGGTTGTTAGGGTGTACCTGTGTTGCGAAGTTTTTTTATGTGGAATGAAAATTGAACATATTAATATATAATTTACTAAAAGGATAGGATTAGTCTCATCTGCAAGACTTAAAGGTAGGGCATCGGATACCAAGGATGGTGAATATATCTCGTTTACATATGGGATTACATTTGCATGAGGATACCTTCTGGGGTTTGATTCCAATATAAACAATTTAAGTTTAGTGGAAGTAAGACATGATAATTTCCTATTAATATCTAAATTGTGGGTAACGAATTATATAAAAGTTCCAATTTAAATGGTGTAATAGCGTATGACGGAGTTAATTTGCATTTGACGATCGTCAAAGATAATTATGATAAATGCTAAATGCCACAATATTACCATGTGATCGTGATTAAAGTCATTAATATTAATTAAATATTTCGGAATTCCGAATTGTTCCGAAATGTTGAAAATTGAAAAGGTCGAAAAATTTATTGATAATAATAATATGTAATTTCGATATTTCTGGAATTCCATGGTTTCAGTTGACATCTTTTAATCGTGATCACTTCAAATTTCATAAATATCCAATTTCGATTTTTCTTTCAAATAGTGTGCCTGCTTTTTGGATAAATATTTTCTTGTTGACCAATTTGCGTTTATAAACAGGTGTAAAATGCAAAGGGTGCGTGACCCAAAATTCAGGAGATATTTTCTAAATTTGTACTAGTTATGCGAAATTTACATACTGGGGTACTACCAGCTTTTGTCTATGATAATTTCATCACAATTTAGACATCTTTCACAAATAAGCTGCACATTTATGACACTGAAATAGTAACTTATAAAATTTGGAGATGATTTATGGAAGGGCCAGAAAATATATGTTTAGATTTGGCAATGGACATCCTGGACAACATGTTGAACATGTTCAATACATATCCAGACAATCTACTCTTGTCCTTCTATAAAGTTTTAATCATGCCAAAATTGCCATCACATTTGAATTTATTATGTCCAGGAATCATGAAATTCAATTCAATACTTTCATAATAGCCACAAATTACTGAATATAAATAAATCAAATAGTAGTATTATTTTTATTCTGTCCCCAGCATTATCACAAGTTATCTTTAAATGCTTTTCATTTCCTAATTCCATCAAAAATCATACTAAGAGTGTCATTGGGTCCTTTTCCTATAATTTCATCTTCATTAAGAACATAATTAATTTGTTCCCTTACTGCTTCATCTTGAATACCAAATAAATGAACTTTACATGGACTAAGATAATAAATTTTACTTACTTGTTGATCTAAATGTGGCACATGAATATTTTGGGCTCAATCATAACTATAATGAGCAGTGGCATCAACACTACAATATTGTGCTTTACTCTTTGAATAATGTTGATCAATTAGTTTTTTTATTCTTCTGCTAACTTGGTATTTTTATTATACTACAGTCAGCATTATTACCAAATTTGGAAATCGAATCTAGAAAAATTGGAACCTCTTTGTTGATCAATTCATATGTGTGGCAAACGAGTTAACATGATACTTTGCTGCCTTTTGAAAATCTTTTTTTTTTTAAATTATAATAATAATAACCGAAATAAACAGTATTGAACTTGCTTTTTCATAATCTACTAAAAATCTACAAAAACCTATTAATTTGTTCAAAGTAAGCCTTTACATAAATTTAAAGAAATTTAAGTGCCAGAGTTTAAATTTTGAGTTTTTTTTTTCTCTTTGAACTTTAGTGATAAAATGTCAAGATCAATTGCACTTGCTGCACTGAGAAATATTCAGAGAATCATTTGAGATAAATATGTTAAATGAAATAGGGATTAAAGTAAAGATCATTTAAAACTATTAAATATTTATTCAAAGTGCTTTTACAAAATTAAATGATGTAACAAATTCTCATAATTTATTCATATTAGAATTATTTACAAGTGATGATGAAAACAATTATAATAGTGAATTAATGATAAGCAGGTAAAGAAGTAATATATATATATATACTAAATTTGGCATAGACTTTATTTATACCAAAAAGCTTACAAATTAATTTATAATTATAATATATTTCATGATACTATTTAATAATTTTATTAATTTTAATAACAAGATTCCTGATGAATGAGAATGAATGACAGGTTGATAACTCAAATATTTCATCAGTATTATGAAAAAGTTATTGTGTTTCAGCTGGTAAGAATACAATTGATTGGGTTATTCTATTGATACTTCTTCTGGGTTTGGTAATCCATGAACTTCAGCATAATTTTCCAGAAAATTCTTTAATACTTCTGCAAGATTTTTATCAATTACCATTTTTGTTTTCCATTGAGGCATTCTTTTAATATTACCATAAATTCTGGTAGAAGACCATTATTTATCAGGTGATTTCTAAGATTTTCAAAATAAGTCCTGCCAACCCCCAACATATTGAGGTAAATTTCTTGACAAGAAATGCATTGTGAACCCAATGATAGAAAGTTCTTTTATTAGATATAGTTTCCTTTTTAAGGTGTCTACTACCGCTTGTTAATCCACTATCCATGACTTTAAGTTGGGAATTATTGAAGAACAACCACATTTACAACCTTTTTCTAAAAAGTCAATTGCTTTTTGATATTCATTAGAACCATTTACTTTTCAGTTGTTGCAGGATGAGATTCGGAAAATTTCCTCTCATCAAGATATCACCATTGCATTGGCTCAAATGCAAAAAAAAGTTAAAAAATTCAAAATAAAAAAATGGTCTAAATATATATAATACCTCTTAATACCAAACTAATACCAGTCTTAAGACCAAAAAATACATAAATACTAATCAATTTACTTTTCAAATAATCCAAAAACATCAAAATTGATAAAATCAAAAAATGGCCCAATGGTCTAAGAATGAAAATCAATATATAATATTAATATATGCCCCCCAATATATCTTTTTTTTTTCGAAATTTCCTAAGACCTTTGGACCAATCCAAAAATTATACCAGGAAAGCATTATTTCATAGCTAGAAGGTTAAATCAGATATTAGCTGTCCAAATACCCTTTTCAGATCAGTTAGATCCATTTGGACCAATTTTCCCTATACTTCCTGTGTAAAAAAACGAATTGGATTTACAGTTTGGACCAATTTTCCTGTGTAAAAAAATAAATTGAATTAACCCATGTTATAGATAGGTAGGTATCAATAAAAAAATTTATTTGAATAATTAGCCAAAGAATTAAACAAATCCAGGTACAAAGTATTGCGAGTGTGCAATCCAAGTTTCCTAAATAATAGGTCATTTAATGCTCAACTCGCTGACTTATGGTTGATTCTATATGTTTGACACACAGCCTACTCACTGACTTACAGTCAAGTTTCCTTTATTTATATATATGACACACAGCCTACTTGCTGACTTACAGTCACTAGGTTCTATTTAAATAATTATATCCCAAAGGCGTCCCTTGAGATGTATCTGAATAATTAAAAGGATTCCCAACTAATAATTAAAGGTTGGCCAAACCATTAACCATTAGAAGGGCTGGGGGGTCAATCACACTGGGTTTATTAGTTACTTACAGTCAAAGACTATTTTATGTAGGGTTATATATTTATTAAGAGTTATTATTATGTTGTTGTTATCAAGGTTGTTATTAACAATATTAACAATTGATTATTATTAACTTGGTCTAAAGCCAAGTATATTTATACCTCTTGATACAGTACAAATAATGTGATATGTGCTACCCTACTCTCCAATAATATGCTTATCAACTAATCGGATGAGTAGGTTAATAAATATAAATATAGAAATATGAATAATCTTTCATATAACACTGCACAATGTGCGGCGTAGCCGTTACAATTTAACACATCACATGACTTCCGTAGTAAATTCGTTCTAATTGGTCAATATTAACCGGGTAATTGATAGGTCCAAGATTTACTATCTCACAGTATCATTATCAAAAATGAGTAGTATATTAGGTACACCCGAAATTCTAGAAAATATATTCAACTATTTACCTACTACATCCTTAGATTAACCTATGTTAACAAATTGTGGAGATTAGAGGCCAGGCATAAACTTTATCAAAATCGCACTGAAATTATATACAAATCACTGAAGTGGTTCTTAAATACATTTAGACTTTATGGGGAAATGCCACCAGTATTAAGATTTCAATGCACCCAATCCTTAATCAAAGCTACAAAATTCCAGTTTGCCTTTAATATCAATCTTAGAACAGAATTATTCATTATAAGAAATCAATTGAAAGTCCAATATAAAGCTATAAAGGCAATATGTGCTGTTGCAAAAAAGAATTGTTTAGAAGTCAATGGGTTATTTTATGCAGATCCAGAAGTATAGATAAATATGCACTTTCTCGAAGGTTGGAGTTGGAGCATGTAAAGCTGGATGATGATAAATTCTATGTTCACAGGGATTTAATTAACTTTGAATTTTTCCCAGTTAACTACAATTATATTGTAAATCAGGTGAAATTAACCACATTTATCATAAACATGACCTTTTTTAATTAAAATAATTGAATTATAACCAGATACTAAGATTTTTGACTATTTATAATCTTCTTAGCATAGTGATGACAAATGACTTAGTCATTTGGTCATTTGAAAGTCAATTTTAAATGACACAGTCATTTGCTGAACCAATCATATTGTTTAATTTTAAATTCAAATTTTAACATTTAATCAAATGAATTTACAAAATCAGGTATTCTAAATTATCATTAAAAATACTACACAGACTTTATTAGGCAATTGGATCATCAACAGGATGTATAGTATGATCTACAAATATAAATTCTAAAGGGTCATAAATATCTTCATTATCATCAATCATATTCATCCAATTTTGAATAAGTTCTACCCAATCTTCAGTTCTGTTAATTGAATTATCAGTTCCTTCTTCAAAGACATCTAAATCCTCTTCTCTTTCAAAAGATGCTAATTTTCAGTCATTATTTTCAATATTATC
Source organism: Entrophospora sp. SA101 (assembly GCA_958430865.1). Taxonomy (NCBI): domain Eukaryota; kingdom Fungi; phylum Glomeromycota; class Glomeromycetes; order Entrophosporales; family Entrophosporaceae; genus Entrophospora; species Entrophospora sp. SA101. The sequence goes on along the minus strand of CAUDNR010002668.1, from coordinate 90,409 downwards.
ATCTCTGAGTGTCATATCATTAGTTACTTCATTTGCATCAAGCAGTTCATCTTCATTATCATCACTAACAGATTCTTGATTATGAGAATTACAATGTGATTTCTCTTATAAAGGTTTCCATATTTTTTAATTTCCAACTATTTTTTCTTTTGAAATAATTCACTCCATTCCAAGAACTTTTTTCATGCTTTAATAAATAATCTTTAATTTTTATTAATTAATCATTTTATAATAAAACTTAACTATTTTTTTTACATACATAAAGACAATTCCCTTTTTTTGAATGTATAAAACCCATATTGGATCAGAGTCTTTCAATAGAGGCAGAATTTATACAAATTTCATACAGGTGAAGAGCTAATCTTCACAATTCAGGTGCTTCACTATTTGCTAAATCTCAAAATCAACTACTTCACAATCAAGTATCTACCAAAAAAAAACAAACATAATAGTTAAATTTTATTTTTCAATGAAAGAAGAAATAAAGAAACTAGCATTTAAATTGTATACAAATAGGACTGAAGCTAATGTATTAAAAAAAAATTATCAGAGAAAATTTATTTCCTGGGATGATAAAGATTATGTTTGAAAAAAAGGTGATGAATCAATAAATGATAATTTTGTGTATATAATTTTTTTTTTAATAACAAAAAAAAATATATTTTGTCATTAATGTGCAGTTTTGAGCATAAAATAATAATGGTGGTAGTAACTAATAATTCACTTTCGTTACTCTATTTGTAGAATATACAATGAAAAAAAAATTGAAGGAACTTTGTGTTTTTGTTATTGGTTTATTTTAGCTCACTGCTCTTCGAATTCAAATTCTTGTTTAAATAATAAAGTAGCTCCTATTATGAGAAATAAAAATCATTCAGGTTCAGGATATGAGTCATGACCCTCATATGAAGGCAATCACAGTTTTACAGTAACATGATTTATACATGGTATGGCTGAAAAGTAATGAGAATCATTGTATTACTCAATAATATGTGGGTATACCTAAACAAAGTTATGATTTA